>PVJN01006790.1:0-73447 GCA_004026805.1 Lasiurus borealis | reverse complement strand
AAATGTTGTTCTCACTAGGTGGATGTAATTGTTCTCACTAAAAGGATGTAAATGGAAGGCCAGAGGGCTGGCCAACCTTAATTGCTCTGAAAGGTCAGAGCTGATTACTCGTTGTTTACTCGAAACTGTTTGTATCATGCTAATTTCTGTTAGTTCCTGCCTAAAGGCTAGGGGTGTGTCCCAAAGCCTTAATAAAAGGTAGAAAAAGGCCAGAGCAAAATGGTAGTCCTTCCCACTAGAGGAAGGCTCCCGCCTGGCCCCCCAATATCGCCAAATTAATATTTTCTAGTCTCTCATTTCGTTTGCGTGCGGCCTCCTTCAGAACCCGGATTCTGACCCGGGAACCCTGAACCACGCGGAACGTGGAAAGAGGTTACCACACAAAGCCAGTTTGTGGGGGTTTTGCAGCCGGGACACTGTAATAACTCCCAGGCTGTCCCTCTGCCCCAGAAAAAAAAAGGAGTCGTTTTCCAGAGCTCTCCTCTGTCAACAGCTCAGAGAGTTTGCCTCCACACTTAGGGATCACGCCCTGACCACCTCTGGGGACCTCTCCAGAGGCAGCTTTCCCGCAGCCCAGTTCCCACAGTGTGCGCGTCTCTGTTGTGCGGGGGTAGGTAACCTCACCCTAATCCAGGCAAAACCTGACCCTTCCTCACGCTGCGTGGATATCAGAATCCGCCGCCTGCACGTCCGCACCGACTGGAAAGCCGTGCTCTGGGTCCCCGACTGCTCGGTGGGTGCCTCTGTCAGCCGCAACTTTCAGACCTCCACAGACATCCACCTCCCCTTTGTCTCAGTCACAATCTGACCTTTCCGTGTGCTCTGTGGATCTCTGATTCCACTGCGTGTCTATGCTGATTGGAGAGCAGAGTTCTGGGTCCCCGGGTCCCCGGCAGTTCAATGGGTGCCCAGCTGCCGGCTTCAGATGGCTGCAGACATCCATGTCCCTCTGCAAGATGGCGTGGTCTCCGTGTTCACACTGGTGGCTCCGGCGGACAAAAACTCTGTGGCAGTGGGGCTGCCCGGCTGGGAGAGCCCCGTCCAGCAGTTCCCCACCTTCTCCTAGAGGATAACTGACTCTTAACTTGCCAACAAACACTCCCAGTGTGACTCTCAGCCCTTCTCTCTCCTTCTGCCCAGCGACAAAGCTCCAGATGCATCTGTCTACTCCGCCGCCATTTTCTCTCCCCTCATTATTTCTTTTGGGTAGATACACCCTTCATCCTCTGGCTTTAAGATATAGTTGTTGAAACTTGCCTTAGCTACTGAAACCTCCAGTTAAACTATTCCAAGTACCACTTGACATAATAAGAATTTGAATTCTGTGAACACGCATGTCCCCTTGATTCAACCTCAAGTTGGCAAAGATTCCAAGGGGCAATGCATACTTCAGAAAGAACCAAACATTTTATGTTTTTCTTACTAACCTCAAATTTGATTCACAAAACAACCCAACTCACCCACTGAATTCTGCCCACTGCTTTATGGTCTATTTTTATGAAAAATTGTTCTATTTGTTTACTACTCTAGAGTTGAAAAAAATAAATTTGCTTATATACTTCACAGGATTAAATTCACAGGGTTGTTGTGGGAGGGGATACAAAAGGAAGAAATCTTCATGTTTCTAACTTACGAATTTCATATTAAAAAAACACTCTGGTACCAAAATTATTTCCCAGTGGAGACTGGGGTAACTAGAACTTCTATATATATATTTTTAAATATATGTTTTATTGATTTTTTACAGAGAGGAAGGGGGAGGGATAGAGAGTTAGAAACATCGATGAGAGAGAGAGACATAGATTAGCTGCCTCCTGCACACCCCCTCCTGATGATGTGCCCGCAACCAAAGCACATGTCCCTGACCGGAATCAAACCTGGGACCTTTCAGTCCGCAGGCTAATGCTCCATCCACTGAGCCAAACCGGTTTAGGCAAACTTCTATATTTTTGAAAGGAAGAGCTAATTAGTAGGAGGAGCTAAGTGTGTCTCCTTGCTTGTGCTCCCGGGAGGTCTGCTGCATCCCAGCCAGCTCTAGCCAAAAGACGGGACTGTGTTTAGGGGCCCCACTTTGAAATAAACAAGTACATTCTCAGGACAATGGTTGTGATGGTGAATGTAGGGAGCGGTTATAGGGTTAAACCTTAGACTGACCTGTTGGCAAAGCCACAAACAAGTTCCAGCTTAGAGGGCACAGCCCTCTGAGCATAATTAAGCTTGACCTTATGATACCCCCTAGATCCTATCTGTGTAGCTAATGGGCTATGGGAGGTGTAGCAAGTGCTGCCAAAACAAGTGAAACTCACAAAAACATTGTAACTATGGTGACCACTACCTTGTTTACCTCTGGCTATAAAATAAAGGCTCAGCTCCCTGGCTGGATCCCTCTCTGTGGTCTAGGCCAGGCACAGGAGATCCACCTAGATCCAGCTTATTGTCTTTCTTTGTCTTTTCTAAATCCTTCGCCGCTCTCCCCCCAACCCTGCTACCCCCAAACTCAGGCTCACAGAACCCTTGGTTGTGCTGGCTGGGCACAGGTGAGAATGCTCACTTGGGTGTAGCCCAAGACAAAAAGATGAGCAAGTTGTGAATATTATTTTTAAGTATTAGAAGGATTATTTTGTGGGGGAGAGAGTGGAGTTCTTCTGTGTGGCTGTAGCAGGCACACAGATGGACTTAGTGATCCCTGCCTCTTGGTATTCATAGCCTTGAGTAAGTTGCTTGTGATCAACATTAAGATTATGTCATATCTATGATTAGGTTATATGAGATTATTGCTTCTGTTTTGCTAGCAGGCTATTTCCTTGGTTGGCTCTGATGAAGTCAGCTGCCATGTTGTGATCTGCCCTATAGAGAGGCTCACCTGGCAAGGAATTGAGGGAAGCTGCTGACCAACAGCCAGCAAGAAACTGAGGCCTTAGTCCAACAACCTGCAAAGAATTGAATCGTGGCAACAACCACATGCACTCAGAAGTGGGTCCTTCCCCAGGCAAACTTTCAGATGAGAACTCAGCCATACTTACCACTTTGATACAAAGTCATGAAGCAGAGATCTAGCTAAGCTATGTCTGGATTCCTAACTTATAAAAACTGTAAGAAAATAAATGTATAATGTTTTAAGTTACTAAGTTAGTGGTAATATGATATGATGCAATAGGTCCCAAATACAGTGGCTAAAAAGAATAAAGTTGTGCCAATGAATAGAATGTCAAGAAAGAACAATTTCAACTCATAAAGGGAAAAAATTCTGTAAGGTCAGAACTCTCCAACCTTGAAATAGGCTGCCTTATAAAACAATGAGTTTTCTTTAGCTGAATGTATTCAAGCATGCTGGCTCAGAGCTTAGCAGAGAAGAGAATTTGAGCATTGGAGAAGTTATATACTGCCCTAACTGATTTGGCTCAATGGATAGAGTATTGGCCTGCAGACTGAAGGGTCCTAGGTTCGATTCCGGTCCAGGGTATCTACCTTGGTTGTGGACACATCCCCAGTAGGAGGTGTGCGGGAGGCAGATGATCAATGTTTCTCTCGCATACATGTTTCTGACTCTCTATCCTTCTCCCTTCCTCTCTATAAAAAATCAATAAAATAAATATTTTTAAAAAGAAGTTATATATTAAGTAATCACTAAGGTCCTTTCATACTCCAATATTCTATAATTTCAGTAATGTATGTAGAAGGCAGCTTCAAAAGATACTGCCAGGTTATCCATCTATTTGGGGGAGTGACATGTTGGCTTTTCTCTTATAAGTTCCAGTAGTTGTGCCTTTGTGCAGTAATGACAGAAAAATGGAGAGAGTAAGATGATGCCTGGTGTCCATAACACCAGGACATTTCTTCTTGGCAAGTCAATATCCTGTGCCAGCATAGGGATTCTGAGGAAAGACCATGGCTGTGGAACTAAGTGCAACCCAAGGTTCCTCATGCTCAAATGGAGACACCTCACATTCTTGGGTATGGCTAACAGTACAGACTTCATCATGGCAAATAGACAACACCATAATATGTAACAAATATTTTTGTAATTAATGTCTAAATGAACCTAAACACCCAGAGGAATGGCCTTAAGAAGATTCTAGGACCAGAAATGGAACAGAAAGCAGATAATCTCAATATGAGAGCAATACTGCCTGAGTTCAGGCTGCCCACCCAGAACAGCCTGTCACCATGAAGCAGAGCCTGGGAGAGCTGTGAGTACACCTGAGCACCTTGGAGGCCAGGCAAGGTGGCTCAAGCAAAGGACATATACTGTTGTGAGTCATGGTGGATATAGACCCTTGGGCAGGGTCATCAGATGGGTCCTCGCTGGTCTTGCTGCACTGTGGTTCTGTCCAGAGAAGCTCAGCTTCCTTCCTCCATTCCAGAGCTGAGAGGGTGCACAGCCTTCTCAGTGTGATTACATGGGGCACTGGGAGACATTGGAATATTTTTTTCATTTATTGAATCACTTGCTGAGGCAAAACCGATTGAGCACCAATGGTATGTCATGCCCTGTGCAGATGCTGAGGCTTCAGAAATGAATAACACACTACTTGCTTTCATGGCATTCACTGTTTAGTGAGCTCACAGATAGCAACCAGCTATATAGAGCAAAGTGATAAATTCTGTGTTATGGGGAATTGCAGACCAACTCTCAGGGAAAAAGAAGGAGCATCTAATTATATCTAGGAATGTTGGGACAGATTCCTTTGAATACATGATGGCTGTATTGCCTTAAAGTAATTTGTCCACTCAGCAGCACTTACTGGGCACTTGTATGTGCCCAACAGGGTGCTAAATTCCAGGACTATACAGAAAATCAAGCTCAAGAGAGAGACTTGACTCCAGCAAACACACACACATACACACACACACAAAAAAAACACAAAACAGGAAGAGAGTGTTCTAGGATAATAGGCTTCACCTCAGTTTCCCAAGGAAACCACAGGGCTTCGTGTGCTAAGGGACTGAGCCCCATTCCTCGCAGTGTCACCCATGTCTGAAATACCCCATATATTGTGCTTTTCCTGTGTGTCAGCACCTTCTCCCCTTTTGGGCATTAGATTTTAACTAAGGAAAAATTTCTTTAGTTAAAAACTAAAGAAAGAGCAAAGGATTCCAAATTGTAGCTATTGTAAACTGTGCTGCTATAAACATAGGGGTGCATAAATCCTTTCTGATTGGTGTTTGCAATTTCTTAGGATATATTCCTAAGATTGAGATTGCTGGGTCAAATGGGAGATCCATTTTTAGTTTTTTGAGGAAACTCCATACTGTTCTCCACAGTGGCTGCACCTGTCTGCATTTCCACCAACAGTGCACAAGGGTTCCTTTTGGAAACAGCCTAGGTGCCCAACAGCAGATGAGTAGATCAGAAAACTATGGTACATATACACAATGGAATTCTATGCTGCCATTAAAAAGAAGGAATTTTTACCATTTGCAGCAACCTGGATGGAACTGGAGAGCCTTATGTTAAGTGAAATAAGCCAGTCATTGAACGAGAAACACCACATGATCTCACTCATTTGTGGATAATAAAGAACATTATAAACTGATGAACAAAAGGATAGACACAGAAGCAGTAAATCATCAAACAGCTGTCAAATTACATCAGGAAGACTAAGGAGAGGTGGGGTAGATAAGAGATCAACCAAAGGACTTGTATGCATGCATATAAGCATAACCAATGAACACAAGACACTGGGGCTTTGGGGTAAGCCTAGGAGCAGGTGGGCAATGAGGAGATATGTATACATGTAACACAATAAAAAAAAAAGAAAGAACAAAGGAAATACTTCCTGGTTAGTAGCAGGTACTAGCAGATGAAACCATATGATAATGGAAAGGGCATGGGTGTTAGATGTCCCTCTTAACTGTTCTTCCTAACAATATACCCAGCCTTTAACTGCATCAGAATGAAGACCACATTTACCTGTCTCCTTTGCAGCTAGACACCTGATTAATTTCTGACTAAAAAGTTGAAAATGCCATGGGCAGTTTTCAGGAGTTGTCCTTATGAGGAAGAAATTAAACTTTTCTTGTTACTTCTCTCTTCCTGCTGCCTGGAATGAGGACATGTTGGCTGGAATCTGAGCAGCTAAGTTGAGCCACAAGGACAAGTCCATATTCTAAAGATGGGAGACCCACTAAGTAGAAGCTAACTCTGTTCTGACAATTTCATGAAACCCTTGACCCCCTGACTGTTTACATGAGGGATAAAAAACTTTTGTCTCAATTCAACGTTAGTGTTTAGAGTTTCCTGTCACTTTGCAGGTGAACTCAGTTCTACCTGCTATATGAAGCCTTAGTACCAGGCCAGAGTTTGAATCCAAATCTGTTCCTTAGTAGCTGAGGGGGTTGAAGCAAGTTATTCAGATTCTTTAATCCTCTGTCTTTGCAGCTATGAAATAGGAATCAGTATAATTTCTGAACAGGACTGTTCTGATATTCTGGAGACCAAAGAAATAAAATATGTGAAGTTCCTAAGACAGTGTGGACACAGTAAAAAATCAGTAACTGTCTGATAAGTGAAGAAAGAAATAGTTTCGTGCTTCCTCAGTGATGCACTAGATACAATTTTTTTACTGCAAACTATCCCAAATAATCTCTCCTTCACTTGTTTTCTCTGGTGTGTTACAGGCATCATGCTGGCTCTTGCCTCTGTGCTTCTGCAAATGCTATTCCCTCGGGAAGGCCTCTCTGTCCTTCCTTTATGGAGTCATTCCCTGTGTTACTCAAATCTCAGCCCAAGGTTCATCTCCTCCAAGAGACCTTCCTGACCCCTTGCTCTGGTTTACATCTCCCATAGCATCCAGGCTTCATTCTATGGTGTCAGTGACCTCCCAAAGGAAGAGACCATGTTTTGACCAAGTTTGTATGCCACAAGAGCAAAACAAAGTCTTAGTACCTATTAAATAAATATTGTTCCAGTAAATATGTATTGAAAAATATATGAGAGGATGAGGTAATGTATATGTAACTAGGCATGCAGACATTCTAAAAATAAAGGTAATTAGCTTTAGTTAAGGAGGTGTAGGATAGTGTAAAACATCTAATAATGTATCCATTTAAAATATGCTTCCTTCTTCCCAACATAAATTCCTTGTTTAGTATGACACAGATGGAAGGAAGAAATTTTTATAATTTTTAAAATTCTTTTCTAAAGTTTTACATATGTCTTCTTTTCCCCATTCCCAGTCATGCTCACCCTGGGCAAGCCTCTACCACCCCAGTCTCTATGCCCACTGGCCATGCTAATATGCATGCATACAAGTCCTTTGATTGCTCTGTAACTGCTCCTCCTCCCCCATTTGTCTCTGGATCAATTCTTGTTCATCAAATTATGTTGATCATTATATTCCACATATGAGTGAGGTCATGTGATATTTATCTTTCTCCAACTGGCTTATTTCACTTAGCATGATGCTCTCTAGTTCCATCCATGCTGTTGCAAATGGTAAAGGTTCCTTCTTTTTTATAGCAGTGTAGTATTCCATTGTGCAGGTGTACCACAGTTTTTTAATTCATTCATCTTCTGGTGAGCACTTAGGCTGTTCCCAAATCTTAGCTATTGTAAATTATGCTGCTATGAATATAGGGGTACATATATCCTTTCTAATTGGTGTTTCTGGTTTCTTGGGATATAGCTCTAGAAGTGGGATTACTGGGCCACATGGGAGCTCCATTTTTAACTTTTTGAGGCTGTACTAGTCTGCATTCCCACCAGCAGTGCAGGAGGGTTCCTTTTTCTCCACATCCTCACCAGCACTTGTCATTTGTTGATTTGTTGATGATAGTCATTCTGACAGGTGTAAGATGGTATCTCATTGATGTTTTGATTAGCATCTCTTGGATGATGAGTAACATCTCTTGGATGATGAGTAACTTTGAGCATGTTTTCATATGTCTCTGGGCCTTCTGAATGTCCACTTCAGAAAAGTGTCTATTTACATCCTTTGCCCATTATTTATTTATTTATTTATTTATTTTTTAATTAAATCTTTATTATTCAGATTATTACATTTGTTTCTCTTTTCCCCCCTCCATAGCATCCATCCACCCAGCTCCCACTCCTCCCTCCGCCCCCACCTCCCTCCCATTGACCTCATTCATAGGTATATGACTTCCCTCCAGTCTCTCCCTGTACACCCTTCACCCCCTTTCTCCTGAGAATTATCAGTCCACTTGCTTTCTGTGTTCCCAATTCTATTATATTCACCAGTTTATTCTGTTGATAAAATTTTCAATTCACTTAATTTTTAGATTCACTTGTTGATAAATATGTATTTGTTGTTCATAATTTTTTGTCTTTTACATTTTTCTTCTTCCTCTTCTAAAAGAGTACCTTTCAGCATTTCATATAATACTGGTTTGGAGTTGATGAACTCCTTTAGCTTTTTCTTCTCTGTGAAGCTCTTTATCTGTCCTTCAATTCTGAATGATAGCTTTGCTGAATAGATTATTCTTGGTTGTAGGTTCTTGCTATTCATCACGTTGAATATTTCTGGCCACTCCCATCTGGCCTGCATCGTTTCTGTTGAGAAATCAGCTGACAGTCATATGGGTGCTCCCTTGTTGGTAATGAACTGTTTTTCTCTTGCTGCTTTTAATATTCTT
Organism: Lasiurus borealis; assembly: GCA_004026805.1. Taxonomy (NCBI): domain Eukaryota; kingdom Metazoa; phylum Chordata; class Mammalia; order Chiroptera; family Vespertilionidae; genus Lasiurus; species Lasiurus borealis. The sequence goes on along the minus strand of PVJN01006790.1, from coordinate 64,849 downwards.
TCTTTGTCTTTTGCTCTTGGTATTTTAATTATGATGTGTCTTGGTGTGGTCCTCTTTGGATTCCTTTTATATGGGGTTCCGTGTGCTTCCTGGACTTGTAAGTCTATTTCTTTTACCAGATATGGGAAGTTTTCAGTCATTATTTCTTTAAATAGGTTTTCAGTATCTTACTCTCTCTCTTCTTCTGGCACCCCCACAATTCTGATGTTGGTACGCTTGAAGCTGTCCCAGAGGCTCCTTACATTATCTTCACATTTTTGGATTCTTTTCTCTTCTTGGTTTTCCAGTTGAATGTTTTCTGCTTCTTTATATTTCAAATTTTTGACTTGATTCTTGCCCTCCTTTAGTCTGCTGTTAGGTCTCTGTATAATATTTTTTATTTCAGTTAGTGTCTCTAGTTGGTCCTTTTTCATCTCCTCTAGGCTCTCACTAATTTTATCCAACTTTTTAGTATATTCTTGAAAAACCTTATAAGCTTGGTTTTGAACTCTATATCCAGTCATTTTTTTCCCCTCCATTTCTTTTGTTTGTGATCCCTTCCCTTGTCTTGGGATTTTCACTATGCCGGGAGAACTTCTGTGTTGGATTCAGCCTTATGATACCAGACTTGCAAAACTGAAGAAGCCTCTGTTGAGCTTGGAATGGGTGGAGTCTCAGGGTTTAAGTGACTGCCTTGCTTTCCAGTCAGCCCCGCCCTCCACGGCCCCTGAGTCTCACCTGACTGGTTAATCGCTCGAGCAGTCCTTGTGCATGCGTGTGCCCTCAGTGCCTCTAGACCCTGCCTTTCCAGCTCCCCTGCACTTCAAGACCACCCGAGTCTAGGCCCCCCAGGATTTCACCCGAAACAGGGGCTCATTGGAGTCAGCAGTGGCACAGTTGGAAGGGACTGTCTCCCGCCCACTCGTGAAAGCCAGCAGCACAATCAGCAATCTGTCCTCTGTGCAGTGCCGTGCATGCCACCAGACCTCTGATATTTTGCGACTCCCCCAAATCTCCATGCACCTCTCCCCTTTCACGGTCCAAACTCACCCTGTATGAGTTTCGGCTGGATCTGGGGTTTAGTGTCGTAAGATAAGGGGTTCAATGCCTTTGAGAGTCTCCGTTTCCCTCCTGCCAGAGAAAACCAGACAGGTACCCGCTCTTTCCACACACGTGTCTTCGTACCTCAGCTTTTTGCAGTTCCTCTGGGTCTCCGTGAGCCCCTCTCCTTCCCTCTAGCTGTAGAACTTCCACTCAGCCAGCTTTCCTGTGGTTCTGGATGATGTCCATTCTGTCTCTTAGTTGTAGTTTTGAAATTGTTGTGCGAGGCAGCAGTGTAGGTGTTTACCTATGCCGCCATCTTGGATTCTCCTTTTGCCCATTTTTTGACTGGATCATTTATCTTCCTTTTGTTAAGTTGTATGAGTTCTCTGTAAATTTTGGAGATTACACCCTTATCAGAAATATCATTGGAAAATATGTTCTCCCATGTAGTGGGCTTTTTTTTTTTTGGTTTCTTTTGCTGTGCAGAAAATTTTTATTTTGATGTATTCCCATTTGTTTATTTTCTCCATAGCCTCCATTGCCATAGGAGCTATGTCTGTAAAGATATTGCTCTGACATATGTCTGCTATTTTGCTGCCTATGGAGTCTTGTAGAATTTTAATGGTTTCCCTTCTCATATTTAAGTCCTTTAGCCATTTTGAGTTTGTTTTTGTGTATGGTATAAGTTGGTGATCCAGATTCATTTTTTTTCATGTATCTGACCAAATTTCCCAGTACCATTTATTGAAGAGACTATCTTGATTCCATTGTATGCTTTTGCCTCCTTTGTCAAATATCAATTGAGCATAATGGCTTGGGTCAATGTCTAGGTTCCCTATTCTTTTCCATTGGTCTATATGTCTGTTTTTGTGCCAGTACCAGGCAGTTTTGAGAACTGTGACTTGGTAATATAGCTTGATATCTAGTATTGTGATTCCTCCAAAGTTGTTTTTCTTTCTCAGGATTACTGTGGCTATTCGGGGTCTTTTTTTATGCCATATGAATTTTTGGGGAGTTTGTTCTAGATCTTTGAAATATGCCATTAGTGTTTTAATGGGGATTGCATTGAATCTGTAGATTGCTTTGGGTAGTATGAACATTTTAATGATGTTGATTCTACCAATCCATGACCATGGTATGTCCTTCCTCTATCTCTTTTTTAAATGTTTTGTAGTTTTCAGAGTATAGGTCTTTTTACATCCTTAGTTAAGTTTATACCTAGGTATCTTAATTTTTTGGCACAATGGTAATTGGGATTGTTTTGTTTTGTTTTATTTCTCTTTCTGTGAGTTCATTACTGTTATATAAAAAAAAGCCATAGATTTCTGGGTATTAATTTTGTATCTAGCTACATTGCCAAATGTATTTATTAGGTCTGGTCTTTTTTTGATGGAGTCTTTGAGGTTTTCTATGTACAATATCATGTCATTTGTGAATAAGGACAGTGTTACTTCTTATTTTTTTAATATGGATGCCTTTTATTTCTCCTTCTTGTCTGATCACCATGACTAGCACTTCCAGTACCATATTGAACAGGAATGGTGAAAGTTGGCATTGCTGTCTTGTTCCTGTTCTTAAGGGAAACGAGTTTAGTTTTTTTCCCATTGAATATGATATTGCTGTAGGTTTGTCGTATAAGGCTTTTATTATGTTGAGGTATGATTCCTCTATTCCCCCTTTGCTGAGTGTTTTTTTCAAGAAACAGTATTGAGTCCTAGCTGGTTTGGCTCAGTAGATAGAACATCTGCCTGCGGACTGAAAGGTCCCAGGTTTGATTCTGGTCAAGGCATGTACCTTGGTTGCAGGCACATTCCCAGTAGGAGGTGTGCAGGAGGCAGTTGATTGATGTTTCTCTCTCATTGATTTTCTAACTCTCTATCTCTCTCCTCTCCCTTCCTCTTTGTAAAAAAGCAATAAAAAAAGAGTATTGGGTTTTGTCAAATGCTTTTTCTGCATTGATTGATATGATTATGTGATTTTTGTCTCTCAATTTATTTATGTGATGTGTCACATTTATTGATTTACAGATATACTATCCTTGCATCCCCAGAATAAATCCCACTTGGTCATGGCATATGATCTTTCTAATGTAATGCTGAATCTGATTTGCTAGAATTTTGTTGAGGATTTTAGCATTTATGTTCATCAAGGATATTGGCCTGTAGGTCTATTTTTTGTCATGTCTTCATCTGGTTTTGGGATTAGGGTAATTTGGGCTTCATAGAAAGAGCATGCAAGTGTGCATTCCTCTTGAATTTTTTTGAAATAGTCTAAGTAGGAAAGTTTAGTTCTTCTTTGAATGCTTGGTAGAACTCCCCTGTAAAGCTGTATGGACCAGAGCTTTTGTTTGCTGGAAGATTTTTGATTGCTGCTTCAATTTCTTGGTAGTTACAGGCCTATTTAGTTTTTTTTTTTATTCTTCTTGATTGAGTTTTAGGAGTTTGTATTTTTCTAGGAATATGTCCATATCATCTAGGTTGTCCATTTTGTTGGAATAGAGTTGTTCATAGTATATTTTCATAATCATTTGTTTTTCTGTGGGATCAGTTGTTACTTCACCTATTTCATTTCTGATTTTGATTATTTGGGTCCTCTCTCTTTGCCTCTTGGTGAGCCTGGCTAGAGGTTCAACAATCCTGTTTATGCTTTCAAAGAACCACCTCTTGGTTTTGTTGATTTTTTTTGTCTCTATGCCATTTTTCTCCATTCTGATCTTTATTATTTCCTTCCTTCTGCTTACACTAGGCTTTTATTGTTGCTCTCTTGCTATGTCTTTGAGTTGTAGGGTTAGGTAATTTATTACCATTGTTTTTTCTTTGTTCAGATAGGCCTGCAGAGCTATGAACTTCCCTTTCAAGACTGCTTTCACTGTGCCCCCATAGATTTTGGATTGTTGTGTTTTCATTGTCATTTGTTGCCACGATGTTTTTTATTTCTTCCTTGATCTCTTTGGTACCCCAATCATTGTTTAATAGCATGCTATTTAGCTTCCAAATGTTTGATTTTTATTGTTTTTAATGTAGTTGATTTCTAATTTTTTGCCATTGTGATCTGAGAAAATGCTTAATATGATTTCTATCTTCTTGAATTTGAAGAAACTTTGCCTGTGTCCCAATATGTAGTCTATTTTTGAAAATGTCCCATGTGCACTTGAGAAGAATGCATATTCTTTTGCTTTGGGGTGAAGTGTTCTGAAGATGTCAATTTATTCCATCTGACCTAGTGAGTAACTTAGGATTGATATTTTTTTGCTGATTTTTTGTTTAGAGGATTTGTACAGTGGTGTTAGTAGGATATTAAAGTCTCCAATTATGACTGTATTGCTGGCAATCTCTTCCTTGATATCCTCCAGAAATTTTTCTTTTTTTAAAATGTATTTGGGTGCTCCTGTATTGAGTGCATATATGTTTACTAGTTATATCTTCTTGTTGAATTGCTCCCTTTAGTATTATGAAGTGGCCTTCCTTATCTCTTGTTATGGCTTTCACTTTGTGGTCTAACTAGTCAGATATAAGTATTTACACCCCTGCTATTTTTCATTTCCATTCACCTGAAAAACATTTTTACATCCCTTTACCATCAGTCTCTGTGAGTTTTTTGTTCTCAGATGGGTTGCCTATAGACAGCAGATATATGGGTCATGTTTACTTATCCACTCAGCTACCCTATGTCATTTGCTTGGGGCATTTAATCCATTTACATTTAAAGTTATTATTGATAAGTGGTTGTTTGTTGTCATTTTTATTCTTTATGCCTGTGTTCCTTCTTCCCTTCCTATTTCTTCTTTTTTACAGCATACTCTTTATCATTTCTTGCATTGCTGGTAATAAAATCCATTATTCTTTTTTTTGCCTGTGAAGCTCCTGATTTCACCCTCAATTTTGATTGATAGCCATGATAGGTACAGTATTCTTGGATTTAGACCCTTGTTTTGCATGGCTTTGTATATTTCATTTCATTCCCTTCTGGCCTGATGTGTTTATGTTGAGAAATCAGTGGATAGTCTGATATGAGATCTTTTGTAGGTAACTTTCTGTCTCTCTCTGGCAGCCTATAAGATTCTTACTTTGTCATTGGTGTTTGCCAATTTAATTATAATGTGTTTTGTTGTCGATCTTTTGGGGTTCTTCTTATTTGGGACTCTGTGAGTGTCTTGGACTTGTGTGAATTTTTTTTCCTGCCAGCCTAATCTCATCCCTAACTGCTTCTGCCTATATCAGGGAAGTTTTCTGTCATTATTTCTTCAGACAGGTTCTCTATTCCTTGATCAGTTTTCTCTCCTTCTGGCAACCCTATTTTGTGGGTGTTATTATTATTTTTTTTGATGGTGTCCCAAAGTTCCCTCCTGTTTTTTAAGTTTTTCCCCCCTCCCCAGATGCTGCTCTGCTTGGGTATTTTTTCCTACCTTGTTTTCTAGCTCCATGATGTGGTCTCCCACTTTTTCTAGTCTATTGTTGATGCTTTCTATTAAGTTCTTTGTTGTAGGAATGTCATTTTTCATTTCTTCTTGGTTCTTCTTCATCTCCTCTTGGTTCTTATACATATTGTTGAATTTATCTTCCATCCTTTTCAGTGACCTTATGACCATGGCTCTGAATTCTTTTTCTGTCATATTGGTTTCCTCAATTTCATTTACTTCCTTTTCTGATGATTCCTCCTTTTTTTTCATATGTGGGCTGTTTCTTTGTCTCCCCATGATCACTCCTCTCAAGGTGTCTGATTATGTAGCTCTCTCTCTCCTGCATTGACTAAAGACTCAAAATACAACACAACAAGACAAAACTCACAGAGCATCAAAAACAAATGTATTCACAATACTAATACTCTGCAATAAAGTTGACCACCACAGAAAAGAGAATTAGGGAATAGAAGAGAGTGCAAAGATGATATTGAGAAAAGCAGAAAATGTAAGAGAGAAAAGAAAGAGAAGAAAAAAGAGGGAAAAAAACATATGTATATGGGGAGAAAACTCCAATAAAATTACAACTAATGAAAAAAATGGAAACAACAAATACCCAGAAATGATTGCAAAATACAAACAACCAATCCAAAAAATGTAAATAACACACTTCCAAACAGAAGCTTATTTCCAGAAGGTAAGTTCAAGGAATTGGATGAATTTGGAAATAGCCACAATTCAGTAAAGAGGAGGTGGGAAGAGCATGAGGGTATAAGAAGAAAAGTAAAAAACATAATATCCTATATAATAAAAGGGTAATAATCAAATAGACCAAATGGCAGAACCACCAAACAACCACTCAAAATGTAAGATGCTAATGATATGCTAAGATTGCTCAATCGCTTGCTGCACTGATCATCAGGGGACAGAGAGTCACCTGGTTGACCAGTTGCTATGATGAGCACTGGGAAGATGCTCTGATTGGTAGGTTAACTTGCTCTGGGGTCCAGCCTATTGGGACTGAGCAAGTTGGCCCGAACATGCCCTGGAGCCCCCTTCCCCAGCCCGATAATGGACTAGTGGGGTCCCTCAGCCTAGCCTGTACCTCCTCACAATTGAGGACATATTGGGGGATATTGGAGAGCTGGTTTCAGCTCAATCCCACAGGCCACTCCCCTTGGGAAGGTGCCAGATACAGGGTTAATGGCTGGCAAGTGCTGTTGTGGGAGTGTGAGCTTCTCCTGATCAGGACTGATTTGGTACAAGCCTGTGGCATGCACAGTGGGCTGGGATGAGTGGGAGTGGCAGGTAGTAACTGCAGGCAGCATTGGACTGCAGGTTTTGGTCAATTGCTGCGGGCCACCCAGAGAGACCTCACCTATGCACGAATTTGTGCACTGGGTCTCTAATAAAATTGACCATGACTTCACTATGCTACCTGCCAATCAGGAGTGAGTATGAAAATTAACCCAACAAAGATGGTGATGCCCATAGCAGCCAGCCAATGCTGGGGCTGCTGGGGGCTGGATCAGAGACTCAAACCCACAGGCCCAACATCCAGCAGCCCCAAGGTCTGCCACTGCAGTGCTGGGGCTGCTGGGGGCTGGATCAGAGACAAAAAACACACAGGGAAGCCAGCGCCCAGCAGCTCCAAGCCCCATCAAGGTGGTGCTGGGGCTGCTGAGGTGCTGGGGGGGGGGTGGGTAGGGGGAATTAGCAGAGACACAAACCCACAAGAAACTTGTGTAAAGGGAGAAAAACTATCATAACTTTATCTCCCTTTTCACAAGATGAGAAAAGTTTCCCTGGTTTATTTAGTGATGTAGCCCACACCTTTCTACAAGCACAGGTTATGTTATGACCACTCCCAGGAAGATCTGGTCAGAATTCCATCTCCAGAGAATAGCACTACTGTGGCAAATCATCTAAGAGAAGAAAAAAGCTTTTGTTGGGTTTATTCTGAAGTTTAGAAAACATGCTACCCTAACATATGCTGTGTTGTTATATTGATGATCTTGAGCTGCAGATGCTTGAAAAACAGCAAATGTATGCAGAGGCTTTTGCTGAAGTCTCCTGATCTGCCTAAAATTGGACCCCCCAAAAGGAGCTTAAATGTCATAGATTCCCTTCACAGGAGAAGTATCATCAGGCAGAGAAAACTGACCTCTTTCACAGTACAGGAGAGTAGAAGTTGACATCACACCCAAACTTTGTTACAAACTATTTCCCCCCACCATTTACTCTCCTCTGAGAGGCCTACATCTCCTATCCCCTTTCCCTAGGAAGAAGGTATTTAAATATGAATTTCTAAGCCACCTTGGGAAGTTACTCCTTTTTCCCTTGGATGTCCCACATGTACACAAGGTACACATGTTAATGAACTATTTCTTTTTTTCTCTTGGTTATCTGTCTTTCATTACAAGGGCCTCTACTGAGAACTCAGAAAGATAGAGGAAAACTATTTTCCTCCTCCATAATTCTATCTGGGAAATCAAGTCCTAGCTGAACAATGAGGTTGGCTCAAGTACTGAGCAGTCCTGGCTGACAGGAGGGAAGCTTCTAGGGAGAAATCAATGGTATTGGCATCAAAGTGGGACAGAGGGCACACACACTGTTGCTGGTGGGAGTTTAAAGTGGTTCAACATTTTTTGGAGGATGATTTGGCAAATTCGATAGAAATGTTCATGGTACATCCAAGAGTTGTCTTCTAGGAATTTCATTTGTTGAGATAAAGCACAAGCACATAAGCTCCCCTCAGAACCCAGGATGCTACTGTGGGCTCCCATTCCACTGATAGGAAAACCTGGGAACAACCTGTATTTTTAGGACAAGGTGGCATCTATACTAATAAAAGGGTAATATGCTAATTTGACTGAACATCTTCTGGACAACCTTCCAGACAAAGTCATGTTGGCAGAGCCAAGACAGAGGAGGTTAGAGGTGATCAGGTAGGCAGGGGAGAGCATTTAGGGGAATCAGACTGGCAGGCAGGTGAGCAGTTAGGGGCCAGAGGTCCTGAGGGGTCCCAGATTGGAGAGAGTGGAGGCCAAGCTAAGGGATGCCCTTCTCTTTCATGAATTTCATGCACCAGGCCTCTAATATATATATGAAAGAAAATATATATAATTTTCTCCCTTCTTTAATCTATCTATCTATATATGTATTTATTTACTATTGGAGAAGGAGAATAGAGAGTAGATATGACTGAGTTGGTGTTGGAATTAGTTAAGCTATTAGTAGAAGAAGGGAACAAGTGAGGAGAGGAAAAACAGAAGAAAAAAAAACAACAAGAACAAACAAACAAAAAACTAACCAACAATCAAACAAACAGCAAGACTGAAAGAATAAGGCAAAGAAAGAAAAAAAAAGAAAAGAAGGAAAAGAAGGAGGAGGAGGAGGAATTGGATAGTGAAGAAAGAGAAGAGAGAAGTGTGTATGGGCTTGGAACAGGGGAAAGGAAATTAGATATATGAGTAAGATCAATTTTTAAAAGGGAGTAAAAAGAAAGGATAGAGAAAAACTAAAGCAGGAATAGGGTAAGAGAAATAGGACAAAAAAGGGGAAAAGTGAGAAAGAGAGTGTTGGCATAAAGGAAAACTTGAGATAAAAATAATGCTAAAGGGAAAATAAAAATAGAATGTAGAACACTAATCCCAACGCTGGTCCCTGGGCATTGTAGCTGTTAGGTTCTGGCAGGTCTCTGAGGTCTCCCTGATTGAAGGTAAGACTGGGTTTCTGATCACAGCTGGTCTTCTGATCCCCCCTTCAAGACGGTACAGTCTCTGCAGCAGAGCTGGCCACTCTAGGAGAGATTTCAGCAGCAGTAGAGGTTTCCCAGTCAGGGGGACCTGGTATGCCAGCCCTCAAAAGTCCCTTGGGATATAAATATCTCTTACTCACAAATACAGATGCTTCCTGCACGTCCACACACTCTCCTGTCGTTTTCTCATTCACACACTATCTAGCAGTCTGCTGTCCCTTTGGCAGCCATCGTGGGTCTAGGGAGACTTTTTAAAAATAGATGTTATTTAATTATCACGTCCTCTACAGTAGATAAAATATTAATCATGCCTAAGCTTCCCCTGTAGCCATGGACACCAAGGATTTTGTAACTTAGAAGAGGCTGTTGGGAGCCTTGTCAGACTACAGTCTGATGATGGTGAGTTTTTGTTCCAACTCCAGAGATATGATCATAGACCTTTACCTTGAATATTTCTTTTTCTGTAATTGAAGACGTAATCTTGAAACTTTTGTAAGTAGAGCCTAAACAGCCTCTCTTTTTATAATATGTATTTTATTTTTATAAATACAACCATGTTCATTGCTATGGTCTGGATGTATGTGTCCCTTTAAACTTCATATGTTGATATTCTAATCCCCAAAGATGATGGTATGAGGAAGTGGGGCCTTGGGAGGTGCTTAGATCTTGAGGGTGGAGTTCTTAGGAATAGAATTTTTGCTGTTATAAAAGATACTCCAGAGAGCTTCCTTGCCCCCTTCTACCATGTGAGGAAAAAGCAAGAAGTTTCAACTAAAAAAGTGCCCTCACCCACCCATGCCAGCATCCTGTCCTCAGACTTCCAGCCTCTAGAACTGTGAGAAATAAATGCTTATTTGGGTAAGGCCAAGTTTGTGGTATTCTGTTATAAAAACTTGGACAGAGTAGAAATTCATGGAGATTTCACATTCTGAGCCAATAACTGGGCTTGCCAGGACAACAGAGAGAATGTTTAAAATATTTAATTTATACAGCTTTGGGAAGGGGGTAGCACCTAAACTCTTTGGAAAAAAAAATATGATTTCAATCAGTGATCTAACAAGAGCTTTTTCAAAAAAGTTTCTAAATACCTTGTTGATCTACAGTGCTAAGAATGAACTGTTCAGTAAATCAGATGGTCTTAGTAGAAATCTCAGTTTGGAGCTGAGAGTGCTTTCCTAGATAAATCATCAAGCCTACCACGTTGGTTCCTATGGTTAAAGTTGTAAATGTAGTTTCAATGATCCAACATTTATAAACCCACTTACTTTTTCTTTCTTTATTCTGTGACTTTATACTCTGCTTCATTATGCATTTGAAAATTTCAGTTCAAGCAGCTGTCTTCCCATCTTCTTATGAAAAGAATCATTAGCTATGGACATAGTTGAATTTTGTTTTATCTAGGAGCAAGAGCCCAAAGACTTGAGTGTCTAATTAGACTTATCTAAATGCTGTCAACTTCTAACATGTTATCCCTTTTGTTCATTTCTTAGATGCATTCACAATTTGTTCTTAATTTCATTAAGTAGTGACAATTAAAGATAATTTATTTTTCCTTGCTATTTTATAGCAATTAAAAGGATTGTACTTTACACTAAGAATCAACCATCAAAAAGGTAATCAAAAAATATTTGATAAATATTAGAAAGATAAATTTTTAGAAAACTCACCAGGTGAACCCTTACCTGAAAGAGGGCATTCTATCTATTAAAAGAGTAATATGCAAATTGCCTGTACCTCCACTACATCCACAAGCCATGCCCTCCAGTCATGCTCACCAGCCAATCAGAGAAAGTATGCAAATTAACCCAACCAAGATGGTTACGGCCACAGGGAAGCAGGAGGAAGGCTTGGGTTGCCCTTGGCGATGGAGGAAGCCTAGCTTTTCGCACCCTGGCCATCCAGGCCTCCGCTTAAGCCAAAGAAGTTTCAATTGTAGAAGATAAATAAATCCCAGATACCAGGGCCTCCTCTTGGGTCACCAGGAGGGAAGGGGTAGGGGGAGTGGTCGACCTGCAAACCACCACAGGCCCCTCATCCAGGCCACTCCATGCCCCAAGGGAATGCCCACCCTGATCCAGGACACCCTTCAGGGCAAACCAATTGGCCCCCATCTGTGCACCAGACCTATATCCTATCTTATAAAAGAGTAATATGCAGATTGACCATCACTCCAACACACAAGATGACTGCCTGCATGTGGTCAAAAGATCCTGCCCCCCATGTGGACACAAGATGGCCATCACAAGATGACCAGCAGGGGAGGGCAGTTGGCAGGGACCAGGTCTGCAAGGGAGGGCAGTTGTGGGCAATCAAGCCAACAGGGGAGGGCAGTTAGGGGTGACTAGGCCAGAAGATGAGGGAAGTTGTAGGTGACTGGGCCTGCAAGGAAAGGTAGTTGCGGGGGGGGGGAGGCAGGCCTGCAGGGGAGAGCAGTTGGGGGGACCAGGCCTCTAGGGGAGGGCAGTTAGGGGTGACTAGGCCCACAGGGGAGGGCAGTTAGGGGCAAAAAGGCTATCAGGGGAGCAGTTAGGCATCAATCAGGCTGGCAGGGGTGTGGTTAGGGAGTGATCAGGCTGACAGGCATAAGTAGTTAGGGGCAATCAGGAAGGCAAACAGGTGAGCAGTTGGGAGCCAGCAGTTCTGGATTGTGAGAGGGATGTCCAACTGCCCGTTTAGGCTCAATCCAGGTAGGATCAGGCCTAAAAGGGTAGTCAGACATCCCTCGAGGGGTCCCAGATTGGAGAGGGAGCAGGCTGTGCTGAAGGACAACCCCCAAACCCCCATACACGAGTTTCATGCACTGGGCTTCTAGTTTGAATTATAAAACTCAGCCCTAGCTGGTTTGGCTCAGTGCAGAGAACATCAGCCAGCAGACTAAAGGATCCCAGATTTGATTCCAGTGAAGGGCACAAGTTTGCAGGCTTGATTAACACTAAGAAATGTGCAGGAGATAGCCAATCAATGATTCTCTTTCACCATTCATGTTTCTCTCTCTCTCTCTCTCTCTCTCTCTCTCTCTCTCTCTCTCTCTCTCTCTCTCTCCACACACACACACCCTTTGTCTTTGAAATCAATAATTTTTTTTTTTATTGATTAAGGTATTACATATGTGTCTTTATCACCCCATTCCCCCCAACTCCCCACTCATGCCCTTACTCCCCTGATGTCTGTGTCCATTGGTTAGGCTTATATACATGCATACAAGTTCTTTGGTTGATCTTTCTCCATTCCCCCCACCCTCCCTTACCTTCCCTCTGAGGCTTGATGGTCTGATTGATGCTTCTCTGTCTCTGTTTTTGTTTACCAGCTTAAGTTGTTGATTATATTCCATAAATGAGTAATATATGATATTTACCTTTTTTTCTGACTGATTTATTTCGCTTAGCATAATGCTCTCTAGTTCCATCCATGTTGTTGCATATGGTAAAAATTCCTTCCTTTTACCACAGCATAGTATTTCATTGTGTAGATGTACGACAGTTTTTAGTTCACTTGTCTGCTGATAGGCACTTAGGCTGTTTCCAAATCTTAGCTATAGTAAATTGTGCTGCTATGAACATAGGGGTGCATAAAACCTTTCTGATTGATGTTTCTAGTTTTTTGAGATATAGTCCTAGAAGTGGGATCGCTGGGTCAAATGGTAGTTCTATTTTTAGTTTTTTGAAGAAATGCCATACTGTCCTCCACAGTGGCTGCACCAATCTGCATTCCCACCAACAGTGAATAAGGGTCCCTTTGCCTCTGCATCCCTGCCAGCACTTGTTTATTGATTTGTTGATAATAGCCATTCTGACAGCTGTGAGATGGTACCTCATTTTTGTTTTGATTTACATTTCTTGGATGATTAGTGACTTTGAGCATGTTTTCATATGTCTCTTGGCCTTCCTTCTGTATTCTTTTGCAAAGTATCTATTTAAGGATTGTTTATCTTTTGTTAAGATATATGAGTTCACTATAAATTTTGGAGATTAGGCCCTTAGCAGATATAACATTGGCAAATATGTTCTCCCATGCAGTGGGCTTTCTTGTTGTTTGGCTTATGATTTCTTTTGCTGGGCAGAAGCTTTTCATTTTGATGTATTCCCATTTACTTATTTTTTACTTAGTTTCTATTGCCCTAGGGGCTGTATCTATAAAGATATTGCTACAACATATGTCTGAAAGTTTTTTACCTAAGGATTCTTCTAAGGTTTTTATAGTTTCCATCTTACATTTAAACCATTTATCCATTTTGAGCTTATTTTAGTGTATTGTGTAAGTTGTTGCTCTAGCTTCATTTTTATTTGCATGTACCTGTCCAATTTTCCCAGCACCATTTATTGAAGAGACTGTTTTGACTCCATCATATACTCTTGGCTCCTTTGTCAAATATTAATTGTGCATAATTGCTTGGGTCAATTTCTGGGTTCTCTATTCTGTTTCATTGTTCTATATGTCTGTTCTTATGCCAGTACCAGGCATTTTTGAGAACAGTGGCTTTGTAATAATAACTTGATATCTGGTATTGTGATCCCTCCATTTTTGTTCTTTTTCAAAATTGCTGCAGCTGTTTGGAGTGTTTTTGTTTGTTTTGTTTTGTTTTGTTTGTTCCATATGACTTTTTGGAGAGTTTGTTCTAGGTCTGTGAAATATGCCATTGATATTTTAATGGGGAATGCATTAAATCTATAGATTGCTTTAGGTAGTATGGACATTTTAACGATATTGATTCTACCAATCCATGAACATGGTATATTCTTCCATTTGTTTATGTCTTCCTCTATCTCTTCTTTCAATGTCCTGTGGTTTTCTAAGTACAGGTCTTTTACCTCCTTAGTTAAGTTTACTCTTAAGTATCCTAATTTTTTTTGGTGCAATGGCAAATGGGCTTGTGTTTGTTTGTTTCTCTTTCTGTGAATTCATTATCTAATATATAAAAACCCAGGTCAACCCAGCACTGACTGACGAGGGGGCTGTGGATTAGGCTCAGAGAGAAGCCTGGAGAAAGAAGCAGTGTGTGATCTGTAGCCTCCTTGGCAGTTGTTGATCAGCCCTTGCCTCTCTTTCTCTCTGGGCCTGGCCAGCAGCTACACCTCTCTTTCTCTCTGGGCCTTTGTGGGGGCTACTGATTAGCCCTGCCTCTCTCATCAGGCCCAGATATATGCCCAGGGATGCTGGCATAGAAACTGACTAATCAGAACCAAATCTGGGTGAAGTGTGAGGAGCCAATGGCTGCCTAGGAGTCAGAGCTTTTGTGCTGACTGGCATAGAAACCAACCAATCAGAGCCTAATCTGGGTGAACTGGAAAGGCAGAACCTAAGGTGGTGGCTGAGGAGGGGTTTTAAGACCAACAGCTATTTGGTGTAAGGTATAAGAAAGCAGTTAATTTTTAATGACTGGTTTGGCAGTGCATATGGCTGGCTGTCAATCCACATATAGGGATTATGTGTTTTTGTCTGCCAAGAGCATCTCCTCCTACTGTAAAAGGGTTTCCCCCCAATTTAAAAAATTCTATCCTATATAATCTATCTATGCTAATAAAAGGGTAATATGCTAATTAGTCTAGGTTGACTAGCCATCTTCTTGATGTCTGCCTTCTTTCTGGACAAAGCCATGGTGGTGGAGGTCAATGCAGAGAGGGCAGTTGGGGGCAAGATCAGGCTGGCAGGGAGGGCCATTGGGAATGAGATCAGGCCAGCAGGGGAGGGCAGTTGTGGGTGAGATCAGTCCTGCAGAGGTGGGCAGTTAGGGGCAATCAGGCAGGCAGAGACAGATAGGGGTGAAGAGGCTGGCAGGGGAGAGCAATTAGAGACAAGATCAGGCTGGCAGGGGAGGGCCATTGGGAGTGAGATCAGGCCAGCAGGGGAGGAAAGTTGTGGGCAACCAGCCTGGCAGGGGAAGGCTGTTGGGGGTGAAATCAGGCCAGCAGGGGACAGGGGTTGGGGGCAACCAGGCTAGCAGGGAGGGCAGTTGGGGGTGAGACTAGGCCAGCAGGGGAGGGCTGTTAGGGGTGATCAGGCAGGCAGAAGCAGTTAGGGATGAGGTTAGGCTGGCAGGAAAGAGCAGTTGGGGGCAAGATCAGGCCAGTAGGAGAGGGCAGTTAGGGGCGATATGGCAGGCAAGCAGAGAGTAGAGGCAATCAGGCAGGCAGGCAGGCAGGCAGAGGGGTTAGGGGCAATCAGGCAGGCAGGCAGAGGCAGTTAGGGGCGATCAGGCAGGCAGGTAAGTGAGTGGTTAGGAGACAGCGGTCCCAGATTGTGAGAGGGATGTCATTCAGGCCTAAACTGGCAGTTGGACATCTCTTAAGGGGTCCCCGATGGGAGAGATGCAGGCTGGGCTGAGAACCACCCCCCACCCCTGTGCACAAATTTCATGCACTAGGCCACTAGTTGGTATATAAAAAAGCTATAGATTTCTGGGTGTTAATTTTGTATCCTGCCATATTGCTGAATTCATTTATTAGGTTTAGTAGTTTTTTTGATGGAGTCTTTAGGGTTTTCAATATCATGTCATCTGCAAATGATGACAGTTTTACTTCTTTTTTTTTTCAAATTCGGATGCCTTTTTATTTTTTCTTCTTGTCTGATCACTATGGCTAGCATTTTTAAAAAAATATATTTTATTGATTTTTTTCACAGAGAGGAAGGGAGAAGGATAGAAAGTTAGAAACATTGATGAGAGAGACATCAACCAGCCACCTCCTGCACACCCCCTCCTGAGGATGTGCCTGCAACCAATGTACATGCCCTTGACTGGAATTGAACCTGGGACCCTTCAGTCCACAGGCCGATGCTCTATCTACTGAGCCAAACTGGTTTCAGCTGGCTAGCACTTTTAATACTATGTCGAACAGGAATGGTGAAGGTGGCATCCCTCTCTTGTTCCAGTTCTTAGGGGAAATGAGTTTAGTTTTTGCCCATTGAGTATGATATTGCCGTAGGTTTGTCATATAAGGCTTTTATTATGATGAAGTTCCCATTTAGCTGAGAGTTTTTATCAAGAAAGGATGTTGGCCTTGACTGGTTAGGCTCAGTGGATGGAGCATTGGCCTGTGGCTGGAAGGGTCCCTGGTTTGATTCCAATCAAGGGCATGTACATTGGTTGTGAGCACATCCCTAGTATGGGGTGTACAGAAGGCAGTTGATCAATGTTTCTCTCTCACTGATATTTCTAACTTTCTATCTTTCTTCCTTCCTCTCTTTAAAAAAATCAATAAAATATATTTTAATAAAGAAAGGGTGTTGGATTTTGTCAAATGCTTTTTCTGCATCAATTGATATGGCTATATGATTTTTATCTCTCAATTTGTTTATGTGATATATCACGTTTATTTTTGTGTGGACATTGTACCATCCTTGCAACCCTGGAATAAATCTCACTTGGTTATGTTGTATGATATTTCTAATGTAATGCTGGATCTGATTTGCTAGGATTTTGTTAAGGATTTTAGCATTTATATTCATCAGAGATATTGGCCTGTAATTCTCTTTTTTTGTAGTGTCTTTATCTGGTTTTGGTCTTAGGGTAATGCTAGCTTTATAGAAAGAGCTTGGAAGTGTTCCTTCCTCTTGAATTTTTTAGAATAATCTGAGGAGGATAGGTTTAGTTCCTTTGCATGGTTGGTAAAACTCCCCTGTGAAGTCATCTGGCCCAGGCATTTTGTTTGCTGGGAGATTTTTGATTACTGCTTCAATTTTCTTTGTAGTTATATGCCTATTCATATTTTTTTATTCTTCCTGATTGAGTTTCAGGAGATCATATTTTTCTAGGAGTATGTCCATTTCTTCTAGGTTGACCAGTTTGTTGGGATAGAGTTGTTCATAATAATTTTTTACAATCCTTTGTATTTCTGTGGTGTCTGTTATCATTTCATCTCTTTCATTTCTAATCTTGTTTATTTGGGTGCTCTCTTTTTGCTTATTTGTGAGCCTGGTTAGAGTTTCATCAATATTGTTTACCCTTTCAAGAACCAGATCTCAGTTTTATTGATCTTTTGTATAGTTTTTTGTTGTTGTTGTTTTTGTTTATATGTCATTTATTTCTGCTCTGATCTTTATTATTTCCTTCCTATGCTTAGTCTGGACTTTTTTTGTTCTTCTCTTTCTAATTCTTTAAGTTGTAGAGTTAGATAATTTATTATCAGGTTTTTTTTTGGTTTTGTTTTTTGAGGTTGGCCTGTAATGCTATGAACTTCCCTCTCAGTACTGCTTTCACTGTGTTCATTAGGTTTTTGATTGTTGTATTTTTATTGTCATTTGTTTCCAGGATTTGTTTTATTTCTTCTTTGATCTCTTTGGTAACCCAATCATCTATACTAATAAAAGGGTAATATGCTAATTAGATTAGGAGACCTTCTGAAAAACCTTCCAGACAAAGCCATGGTAGTGGGGCTGAGCAGAGGCAGTTAGGGGTGATCAGGTCAGCAAGGAGGGAGACAATTGGGGGTGAGCTGGCTGGCAGGGGGTGAGAGGTGGGAACAATCAGGCTAGCAGGGGGTGGCATTTGGGGGCAAGCAGTCCTGAATTGAGGGAAGTTGGGGGCCATCAGGCCAGTGGGGGAGAGGGAAGGTGAGTTGATCAGACCAGCATTGGGGGGTAGTTGGAGGTGAGCAGACCAGAAGGGGTTGCAGTTAGGGGCAAGCAGGATGTCAGTAAGGGACAGTTGTGGGCAAGCAGGCCAGTGTGTGTGTGGGGAGTAGGTAGGGGTGATCAGGCCAGAAGAGGGGGCAGTTGGGGTTATCAGGCCAGCATGCAGAGTAATTAGTGACGTTCAGGGAGGCAGGCAGGTGAGCAGTGAGGAGCCAGCGGTCCCGGACTGTGAGAGAGATGTCTGACTGCCAGTTAAGGCCTGATCTCTGTGGTCCCAGACATCCCCCAAGTGGTTCCAGATTGGAGAAGGTGAAAGCCAGGTTGAGCAACACTCCCTCCCATGCACAAATTTCATGCACCAGGCCACTAGTTGCTTAATAACATGCCATTTAGCCTCTAAGAGTTTGATTTTTTCTATGTTTTTGTTGTTATTTCTAATATTAGAGGCCCAGTTCATGGATTTGTGTACATTGAAAGGAAATTAATTAGAAAATGGCTGGTGTGATGGGACTGGGTGAGACAGGCCCGACATGCCTTGGAGCCAACCTCCAACAGTCCTTCCAGCTGGCCAACCTCCAGCTGGCCACACCTGGGGCAACACAAGGGCTTGAAGGGTATCTGCAGAATGAGTGGGGTCCTTTCAGCAGGTGGGGTCCTCAGCCTGGCCTGCAGGGACCAGGCCAAAACTGGCAGTCCAACATCCCCCTACGAGTTCTGGAGTGAGAGAGGGCACTCTGTACAGTTTCTATCACTCAGCAGCTCCTGTATTGAGCACCCTGGTGGTCACTGCACATCATAGCTATTGGCTGGTCATCTTGTCACTTAGGCTTTCATATATATATATATATATATATATATATATATATATATATATATTGCCATTATGATCTGAGAAGATGCTTGATATGACTTCTATCTTCTTGAATTTGAAGAGACTTTACCTATGTCCCAATATGTGGTCTATCTTTGAGAATGTCCCATGTGCACTTGAGAAGAATGTATAGTCTGTAGCTTTGGGGTGAAATGTTCTGAAAATATTAAGTCCATCTGATAGTGAGTCATTTAGTATTGCTGGTTCTTTGCTTATTTTATTTTTCTAGAGTATTTATCCCTTGCTGTCAATAGGGTATTAAAATCCCCTACTATGATTGTATTGTTGTTGATCTCTCCCTTGATATCTTCCAGAAGTTTTTGTTATGTATTTGGGTGCTCCTGCATTGGGTGCATTTATGTTTACCAGCGTTATATCCTCTTGTATTGATCCCGTTAGTATTATGAAGTGGCCTTCCTTATGTCTTCTTAAGGCCTTCAATTTGAGGTCTATTTAGTCAGATATAAGTATTGCTACCTCAGCTTTTTTTTTTTTCGTTTTCATTTGCCTGAAAAATATTTTTTCATCCCTTCACTTTCAGTCTGTGTGAGTCTCTTGTTCTGAGATGACTTTCTTGTAGAAATTATGTAGATGGGTCATGCTTTCTTATACATTCAGCCACTCCATGTCTTTTGATTGGAATATTTAGTCCATTTATGTTTAAGATTATTATTGATAGGTACTTGTTTGTCACCATTTCTATTCTTCATGTCTGTGTTCCTTCTTCCCTTTTTATTTCTTCTTTTTTATAAGTCTCTTTAGCATTTCTTGCATTGCAGGCTTGGTAGTGATGAACTCCCTTAGCTTTCTTTTGTCTGTGAAGCTTCTGATCTCCCCTTCAATTTTGAACGATAGGCTTGCTGGATAGAATATTTTTTTATTCAGTCCCTTGTTTTGCATCACTTTTTTTTTACTTTATTCCCTGGTGTGTTTCTGGTGTGTTTCTGTTAAGAAATAATTTAATAACCTAATGGGAGATTCCTTGTAGGTAATTCTCTGTTTTTCTCTCTTGCAGCCTGTAAGATTCACTCTCTGTAATTAATGTTTGAGATTATAATTATGACACATCTGGGTGTGGTTCTTTTTGGGTTCATCTTGTTTGGGATTCTCTGTGCCTGTGTGACATTTTCTTTTTTATATCAGAGGAGTTTTCTGTCATTTCTCCAAATAGGTTTTATAATTCTTGTTCCTCTTCTTGTTCTACTGGCACCTGTATTATATGTATGTTACTTTATTTCATGTTTTCCCAAAGCTTCCTTTGGCTCTCCTCCTGCTTTCTAATTTTTTTTCCTCAATTACTGTTCATTTGAGTGTGTTTTTTTGTCCTATTTTCTAACTCACTAGTTCAGTTCTCCACATCTTCTAGTCTACTATTGAAACCTTTTATTGTTTTTTTTTTATTGTAGCTATATCATTTTTTATTTCTCTTCATTCTTACATAAGTTGTTGACTTTCGTTCATCTGCTTTATGAACTATATGACCCTTACTCTGAATTCTTTTTCTGAGATATTGCATGCCTCCATTTCATATATTTTCTTTTCTGAAAATGTCTCCTTTTCTTTCCTTGGGTTTTTTTTTTTTATTATTATTTTTTACAGAGAGGAAGGGAGAGGGATAGAAAGTCAGAAACATTGATGAGAGAGATATATCAATCAGCCGCCTCCTGCATGCCCCACACTGGAGATGTGCCCACAAGCAAGGTACATGCCCTGACCGGAATTGAACCTGGGACCCTTCAGTCGGCAGGCTAACGCTCTATCCACTGAGCCAAACCGGTCTCGGCGTTTTTTGTTTTTGTTTTTTTAATTCTGCATTTTTTGCTGTCTCTTTCTGGTCCTGGATACCCTGCTTGGGTTTAAGAGTTTGAAGAACCTTTCATGGCAATGGCCTGGAAATCAAGAAGGTGGGCCTACCTTGAGTCTTACCCCTTTATTATCTCTGCTATGAATTGTATCCCCTTCTTTCACTGATCTGGCCCCTCAGTTGTATGCTTCAAATGCTTGGAGTGATGGTAGCACATGTGCAGTTCCTCTGGGGTGCAACTCCCTGTGAGGACCCACACCCCTCTGGCATGCAATTTGCTTTGTAGCAGGATGGTTCCCCCTGGCTGTGCACAATGGCTTGCTCTGAGTCACCTTGGCAGCTCTCTTCTGTGGCACAGATTGAGGTGTGTTCTGGGTTGCTCCAGGTAGCCCCTGCAGAACTATCCTATGGGCTAGGAAGAAGTGGACGTGCGTTGCTCTGGGTTACAGTAAGAGTCCCGCTGTGGCCCTGAGTCAGGCCTGTGCTGGGTTGCTCTGGGTCAACCCTCCCAAGCCTGGATGAAGCAGGCATGGGTTGTTCCAGGTCACCTCAGTAGAGTTGTCAAGGGGGCCAGAGTCAAGTGGGCACTAGTTGCTCTGGGTCGCACAGGTTTCTCTGAGTCACATAGTCCATACTCTCCTGTGGCCCAGAGTAGGATGTGCTCTGGGTTGCTCTGAATCATTCCAGCAGCAGGTCCTGGGGCTTGGCATGGAGTGGGCAATGGGTGACTCCAAGTCAGGCTAGCAGCATGGTTCTGGGGACCAAAGCAGGGGTGTGGCAGAGGGTTCCCCCTGATTTCATCTTACTGTGAGGTGTTGGAGCTGGATCCTAGGGTACTGGGTCCCAGCGGGTGGTGAGGAGGCCTGGTGCTGGAACTCACTCTGGCAGCATATGCTCCCTGCGGACGTCTGGGAGCCTGCTGGGAAGTACTGCACCACTCACTGCCCAGGCACAGTGGTGGTTCAACATGGGTTATGGCTGGCAAGCATCTAGGTGTCCTCTGCTCTTCCTTATTAAAAATTGTCTCCTCAGCTGGGTCTAATTTGTTAATTCAGGGTGAATGTTCTCTGATTTAGTTGCTTTTTTGGCCCAGCCCTAGGAGGAGGTGCATGCACTTCTGCCTATTTATCTGACATTTTCTATTCCCTAGCCAACTTCTTTTCAAAAGGCAGTCATATAAATTCTTTTTGGAAACATAGTTACAAAATAGAGCTATTATTTTGCTTTTCATTGAAAATATAGATCAGGTTTTCACATGATTGCATGTTTTTAAGAAAAATTTGGAACACAAAGCAGAGAAAACATATGTCCCTTCTTGAAACTCCTGTGTTTGGCAGGGCTAGAAAAATTTTAACTGCCATTGACAGCAAGTCACATTGTATTACTAAAAGCTTGAATGGACTTTTTTCCCTACAAACAAAAACAGAGAGAGAAGTCTGACTGTTTTATTTCCAAACTGTCATAGCTATAGTGACAACCATAAATAATCCAGTCCATAATAGTGGAGTCAATTGCTAAGGATATTATCTACTTTCCAGCAATGCATTTGGTTTTATTCTAATGCAATTTCATAGAAATCTATCTGGATAATTCTTCAACATTCTATAAGAGAGTGAATTCATGGGGATATGATTCTGTTTGTCCTTACACGGTAGTCTCTCCAAAGCATGTGGGTTTATGATTAGAGTGGGATCCCATAAAGGTTCATTTGCCCACTGGTTACAATAAGCTCTTCTTTTGTTATAACTCAATATCTCTGCTTCTCTCTGTAAGAGTCTCTTCAGTCAGGATGGTTTAAGGGTAATTCCGTGTCTACAACAAAGGAATTGACTAATTAATCAAATAAACTAACCCTTTGAAAATCTGTTCCTTAAGTGGCTATCTCTTTGGCTTCAGAAAATAGATGCAATCCTGTGGTCTTAAGATCCTAAAAAAGGAAAAGGAGGCTGCTTTAAGGAGTTCTCCAGTAAATCTAGACTATGAAAATACCTGTGTAAGAAAAGACCATGCCATAATTAAGAGAAGAGAATGAAAAGAGGCCTTGGTGATTCTACCAGGAACTTACAAACTAAGCTGAGGCATTAAGAAAGATTGTCTCCTTTGTCATATTAGGAGAGAAAGATAAAAAATGTGGCTTTAATTTTAAAATAATGAATACAACCTTAGGCATCACTGCCACCAGCATTCAATTTTTATTGTGCTTATGAGCCAGTCTCTGAGTACTTTATCTGCATGTTTCTAATAATCTTTCCAATAGTTCTGTAAGGGAGATACTATTATTTTGCCCATTTTACAGACTCGGAAACCGAGTCATAGAGAGAGAGGCCAGTTAATTTCCTCAGCTTCCCACAACTAAGTGCTAGAACCAGAATCAAACACAAATTATCTGTGCTGCTCACCAGGTCACTCTAGTTTCTGTCTGGGATCCCAGATCAATGCCAGCTCCCAAGGTAACAGAGCAGAGACTGTGGAGGAGTGTGGGCTTTGACACTTCTAATGTCCATTATCACTCTTGTCTCTTCCCCTCTAAAAAGTATAAAAATCAAAGTGTTTCAACCCAGGTTGCTTGTCCCCTTAAAAGTTAACCTTAAATTCCCTGTACTTGAAGGAGACTTACTTAGTTGGTATTTTTTTTAATGGTTAAAAATAATGGTGATGCTTAATGGTCAAATCCTCTCTCTTCCTTTAGAAAATATTAAAGACTTCTCACCACAGGGATTTTTATTTTTGTGTGTGATATTTTATTTATTTTTTCTTTTTATTAATTTTTTATACATATCTCCCCATTGCCCCCTCTCCCTCCCAGACATACTCCAACCCCCCAGTGTCTGTGATCATTGGTTATACTTATATTCATGCATACAAGTCCTTTGATTGATCACTTATTTACCTCACCTAACTTTAATCTTTCGGCTGTAATTTCACAGTCTATTTGATGCTTTATGATTTTTGTACCCCTGAGAATTATCAGTCTACTCGCTTTCTGTGCTCCTGATTCTATTATGTTCACCAGTTTATTCTGTTGATAAAATTTTTAATTCACTTAATTTTTAGATTCACTTGTTGATAGATATGTATTGTTCATAATTTTTTGTCTTTTTCTTCTTCCTCTTCTAAAAGAGTACCTTTCAGCATTCCATATAATACTGATTTGGAGTTGATGAACTCCTTTAGCTTTTTCTTCTTTGTGAAGCTCTTTATCTGCCCTTCAATTCTGAATGTTAGCTTTGCTGGATTGATTATTCTTGGTTGCAGGTTCTTGCTATTCATCACGTTGAATATTTCTTGCCACTTCCGTCTGGCCTGCATCGTTTCTGTTGAGAAATCATCTGATAGTTGTATGGGTGCTCCCTTGTAGGTAATGAACTGTTTTTCTCTTGCTGCTTTTAATATTCTTTCTTTGTCTTTTGCTCTTGGTATTTTAATTATGATGTGTCTTGGTATTGTCCTCTTTGGATTCCTTTTATTTGGGGTTCTGTGTGCTTCCTGCACTTGTAAGTCTATTTCTTTTACCAGATATGGGAAGTTTTCAGTCATTATTTCTTTAAATAGGTTTTCAGTATCTTGCTCTCTCTTTTCTTCTGGCACCCCCACAATTCTGATGTTGGTATGCTTGAAGCTGTCCCAGAGGCTCCTTACATTATCTTCACATTTTTGGATTCTTTTCTCTTCGTGGTTTTCCAGTTGAATGTTTTCTGCTTCTTTATATTTCAAATTTTTGACTTGATTCTTGCCATCCTCTAGTCTGCTTTTAGGACTCTGTATAATATTTTTTATTTCAGTCAGTGTCTCTAGTATGTCCTTTTTCATCTCCTCTTGGGTCTCACTAAATTTATCCAACTTTTCTAGCATATTCTTGAAAAACCTTATAAACGTGGTTTTAAACTCTATATCCAATCGTTTTTTTCCCTCCATTTCTTTTGTTTGTGATCCCTTCCCTTGTCTCGGCATTTTCACTATGCCGGGGAAACTTCTGTGTTGAATTCAGCTTTATGATACCAGACTTGAAAAATCGAAAAAGCCTCTGTTGAGCTTGGGATGGGTGGAGTCTCAGGGCTTAAGGGACCGCCTTGCCTTCCAGTCGACCCCGCCCTCCACGGCCTCTGAGTCTCACATGACTGGGTAACCGCTGGAGCAGTCCTTCTGCGTGAGCGCCCGCAGTGCCTCTATACCGCTGCCCCTCTGGCTCCCCTGCGCACCAGGAGCACACAAGACTAGGTCCCCAGGGTTTAGCCCAAAACAGGGGCTTGGTGGACTCAGAAGTGGCACAGTTGGGAGGGTCTGTCTCCCACCCACTCGTGAAAGCCAGCCGCACAATCAGCAATCTGTTCTGTGCACAGTGCCGTGTGCGCCGCCAGGCCTTTGATCTTTTGCAACTTCCCTAAATTTCCATGCACTTCTCCCTTTTCACAGTCCAAATTCCCCCCTTATGAGTTTTGGCTGTATCTGGGGTTTAGTGTCATAGGATAAGGGGGTTCAATGCCTTTGAGAGTCTCTGTCTCCCTCCCATCAGAGAAAACCAGCCAGGCACTCCGGCACCTGCTCTCTCCATGCGCGCGTCTCTGTACCTCAGCTTTTTGCAGCTCCTCTGTGTCTCTGTGAACCCCTCTCTTTCCCTGTAGTTGTAGAACTTCCACTCAGCCAGCTTTCCTGTGGTTCTGGATGATGTCTGTTCTGTCTTTTATTTGTAGTTTTGAAATTGTTGTGCGAGGCAGCAGTGTAGGTGTTTACCTATGCCGCCATCTTGGATTCTCCCACCACAGGGATTTTTTATGACTTATGTAAGCTTTTAAAATATCCCCCCCCACCTTTTTGCAAGGAGTAGTCCAAACATTTCCCTGCTTGCTTCTCTAAATTAATCTACAATGAAAACATTTATGCTTTTCCAGCTTATTGGGTAAATTCTATGGCCTCCTAGTAGTTTTAAAAAGAGAAAAATGCTTTGTAAGCCTTATCAAATAAATATGGCAAAGTTTGATCTTGCCTGTGTCACTGGTCAATGCAGTGGCTGAGTACTGTGTTGAGAAGGATTCTGGGACAATATTCACACTTGTGGGACAGACTGGTTGTCTGCCATAAGCCTTGGAAAGAGGAGTGAGAACATAAGCAGAATGCTGTGCCACAGCAATACAATGGGGAAAGGACCCAAAAGGACTGAGCTGGAAAAGATCTTAGAACCCATATAGTCATCTCATTTCCAGTGGGGAAACTGAGGCCCAGAGAATACAAGTAAGTTGCTACAGGTCATATAACTAGTGAGTTTTGAGGCTGGAAACCTGGCTTCTTTCTATATTAGAAATGGAACTAACTCTTCCTGCTCCTGAAACCAGTTGATTGAAACTTCATGGAGTTGGAAGAATAGGGGGTTGTCAGTTGTCATCAAAGACCTTCTGTGGTTTTCTCACATCTTCTCTCCTAAGTGCCCTCCATCAGAGCCCTGCCTGATCAGGAGATGCCAGGGTCCTACAACCATGTCCTATATCCCCTTTCTAGTCTACCTTCTGGGGGCACTTCCTTGCTTACGAACTATAACTTTTCCAGCTATTAGCCTGCAAAGGGACTACAGTCTTTTTATATCATGACTCAATGAACAGAAAACAGAAGTTTCACTACACTTTACTCATGCTTATTCTGAAATATTAACTAATGTCTGTCCCCTCCCTATCTTTCTAGTAGGAGTATGTGTCTTTTGGATACACCTCTTCCTCTCTTACCAAGCTTCTATTCCCTAAAAATTAATCATGAATCTGTCACCTGCTTCAATTTTTGCCATTTCTGTGCTCTTTACTTAATATTTTTACTTAAATAAACTTGCTTATTTTACATATTAACTTCTGTAGTCTATTATAAAAATAGTAATCATGAAATCATGTATTTAATGTGCTTGTTAGATCTTTAGTGCACATTAAAATAAATACACTATTATTCACATTTTAAAAATCTCATCATGTGATACCTAAAACATTTCCTTTGAGAAAAATCTGTGCTAGCTGCTAGTAATAATCTTGAGGGGCTATTGTTTAAGTTTGAGTTTTCTCTAAGGTTTATGGAATTGAAATAAAATAAGATGGATTAATTGAAATTTCTTCATATCCTTAATATATAAGCATTAATCTAACTTATCAAAGGAGGCAATTGTGACGTTGTAAAGCAATGAATGAGACTGGAAAAGAGTTTGACATAAAGTGTTGATAAATATGGAAATAAGAGAGAAAGATATTCACGGTGGGTTTGGGGGATGCTCTGGGTTGTGAAAAAGTGTACAGGAAAAGGGATGTTTAAGGAGCATCAAAAATGAGGATGGAACTTTACCTGGGAGGAAGCCATAACACATCCAGCTTTTAAACTGGGTCATGGAGGAGAGGGTATCTGACCTCCTGGCGATGGGCCTCAGGGGATTGTGATCCAGTCCCAAAGCCCTGCCTAAGAGACCCACTGCCTACGCAGGCTGCATGTATGGCTTGTCATGGCCCCCTCCCTTAAGTTGCTCCCCTGGATCCCTTTTCCCTTCTCTCCCCTCACTCCCAAGCTCCAATCCAGGTGTGCACCTGGTGATGTGGCAAACTTATTGTCATCTCCTGGGCCAGGTCCTCCACTCAGATGGAGTGACTAAGCAGCTCCCTCGAAATCACCACAGTGTCTAGGATGCTGCCCAGATGCCACCTGGATGCAAAGTATTTGTCCCATTGCATCTCATGTCCATTGCTACAGACTCACTTAAAATTCTCTTTAGAGCACCCTAAGCAGCCACCTTCTCAGGGGCTGGTGCCTAAAGTAGGAAAGGACTTTCAGGGTTATGGAAGCAGAATCTCTGCCTGAATTGACCAAGATGTAAGAAAATGAGTTGAGCCTTTCCACTCTGCTTAAGCCTAGAATAGGCATATAGATCAATGAAATAGTACAGACACCCCAGAAATTGACCAAAGCCCTTACATTCAATTAATATGTGACAAAAGAGATAAGAGCATATGTATTTTTTACAATGAATCTATACCATTGATATATATTATTCTATAATGAACACATATTTTATAACAAAAAATGCTTTTTAAACACAGAATTAGCCCACTTGTTTGCAACAAGGAAGTTTGTATGGGAAAGAACAAAGGACTTTAAGTCACTTTTATATCCAGTGCCTTTCGCATTATCTAATCATGTGTCCTTGTCCTTAAAATGAGAGTGTGGGCTAAGAAATTTCTGGGTTCTATTTGGGTTCTGTGAATGCTGAGGAGAGGAGGGGCTGGGTGGGGGAAAGATTACACCTACTAATAAGAGCTCCTGTGGAATCCAAGATGGCGGCATAGGTAAACACCTACACTGCTGCCTCGCACAACAATTTCAAAACTACAACTAAAAGACAGAATGGACATCATCCAGAACCACAGGAAAGCTGGCTGAGTATAAGTTCTACAACTAGAAGGAAAGAGAGGGGCTCACAGAAACCCAGAGGAGCTGCAAAAAGCTGAGGTATGGAGATGCGCACGCTGAGAGAGCAGGTGCCCAAGTACCTGGCTGGCTTTCTCTGGTGGGAGGGAAATGGAGACTCCCAACGGCATTGAACCCCTTATCCTACGACACTAAACCCCAGATCCAGCCGAAACTCATACAGGGGGAGTTTGGACTGTGAAAAGGGAGAAGTGCATGGAAATTTAGGGGAGTCGAAAAAGATAGGAGGTCTGGTCTTGCACGCGCACAGTGCTGCCCATAGGACAGATTGCTGATTGTGCCGCTAGCTTTCGCGACTGGGCGGGAGACAGACCCTCCCAACTGTGCCATTTCTGAGTCCACTGGGCCCCTGTTTTGGGTGAAACCCTGGAGATCTAGACTCGTGTGATCCTGGTGCACAGGGGAGTTGGAAAGGCAGCGGTTTAGAGGCACTGTGGGCGCTCAGGCACAAGGACTGCTCCAGTGATTACCCAGCCACATGAGACTCCGGGGCTGTAGAGGGCGGGGCCGATTAGAAGGCAAGGCGGTCCCTTAAGCCCTGAGACTCCACCCATCTCAATCTCAACAGAGGCTTCTGCGGTTTTGCAAGTACAGAAGTTTCCCCGACATAGTGAAAATGCCATGACAAGGGAAGGGATCACAAGCAAAAGAAATGGAGGAAAAAAATGACTGGATATAGAGTTCAAAACCAGGCTTATAAGGTTTTGCAAGAATATGCTAGAAAAGATGGATAAGTTTATCAAGTCCCAAGAAGAGATGCAAAAAGACCAACTAGAGATGCTACAGATGATGCATAAATTTAGCGAGTCCCAAGAGGAGATGAAAAAGGACCAACTAGAGACACTGACTGAAATAAAAAATATTATACAGAGTCCTAACAGCAGACTAGAAAAAGGCAAGAATCAAGTCAAAAATTTGAAATGTAAAGAAACAAAAAATACTCAACTGGAAAAGCAAGAAGAGAAAATAATCCAAAAATGTGAATATAATGTAAGGAGCCTCTGGGACAGCCTCAAGCGTACCAACATCAGAATTGTGGGGGTGCAATTGAGGAAGAGAGGGAGCAAGATACTGAAAACCTATTTAAAGAAATAATGACTGAAAACTTCCCACATCTGGTAAAAGAAATAGACTTACAAGTCCAGTAAGCACACAGAACCCCATATAAAAGG
The DNA here is from genome assembly GCA_004026805.1 of Lasiurus borealis. Classification (NCBI taxonomy): domain Eukaryota; kingdom Metazoa; phylum Chordata; class Mammalia; order Chiroptera; family Vespertilionidae; genus Lasiurus; species Lasiurus borealis. The sequence continues at coordinate 35,806 of PVJN01006790.1, read as the reverse complement.
AATCCAAAGAGGATCACACCAACACACATCATAATTAAAATACCAAGAGGAAAAGACAAAGAGAGAATATTAAAAGCATCAAGAGAAAAACAGTTTATTACCTACAAGGGAGCACCCATATGGCTGTCAGCTGATTTCTCAACAGAAACGATGCAGGCCAGATGGGAGTGGCAAGAAATATTCAACGTGATGAATAGCAAGAACCTACAACCAAGAATAATCTATCCAGCAAAGCTAACATTCAGAATTGAAGGGCAGATAAAGAACTTCACAGAGAAGAAAAAGCTAAAGGAGTTCATCAACTCCAAACCAGTATTATATGAAATGCTGAAGGGTACTCTTTTAGAAGAGGAAGAAGAAAAAGGTAAAAGCCAAAAAATTATGAACAAAAAATACATATCTATCAACAAGTGAGTCTAAAAATTAAGTGAATTAAAAATTTGATCAACAGAATAAACTGGTGAATTTGATAGAATCAGGAGCACAGAAAGGGAGTGGACTGATCATTCTCAGGGGGAAAGGGTGAGGGGTGTATTGGGAGAGACTGGACAAAAATCATACACCTATGGACGAGATCAATGGGAGGGAGTTAAGGGCAGAGGGAGGGGTGGGAGCTGGGTGGAGGGGTGCTATGGAGTGGAAAAAAGAGAAACAAATGTAATAATCTGAATAATACAGATTTAATAAAAAAAAAAGAGCTCCTGGTGGCTAACTAGGCTCAAATAAAAAATGCAGAACCTAGCAGCCATTTCTTCACAGGGGCCTCTCATGCAAAATACACTTCACATATGCACTAAACTGCTTGTCTCTGCATTGAGCGGCACTGAACTGCATGCCTGCACTATGATTCTGCCATTTGAGCTAGCCCTTATAAAGGAGTTTCTGGAGTTCCATTTCAACCAATAGGACTGAGACTTTCAGCATCCAATCAGAGCTGAGCAGCTTCAACCAATCAAAGAGGCTTTATTTTTACCAATTAGTACAGTGGTTTTTGGACCAAACTGCAAGTATTTGGCATCCTCATTTGCATGAGGACAGACCAATCAGGAACCAGGGGTGAGGATTTTTTGTCTGTATATCCTTCCCTCCCGTCCCCCATCTCTGGCTCAGATAGCAAACTTTTTCTCTAGGCCAAAATATAGAAGACTAAGACTCCCTGGCTGAGCTGATACACTGAAGATACCTCACCAGAGCGAGCAGCACCACTTGGTCCTCAGGGCAGCATCAATGACTGTTTTCACCGCCCTGCTGAAGCACTACTGAGCTGTTCCATGGCTGTGCTCTTTGCATAGCTATGCTGAATCACAGTTGAGCTGTTTGCACTAAATTAGGTTTCCTTCTACTCCACTCCTCAAATTGGGAATGCCTGTTAGTGTTGAATTGGCCCCAATGACCATCAGTTGACAGTTCTAAACACTACTTTTTATCCATTTTAGCAGAATCAATACCCTCAACCCTGCAACTGTTCTGAGGAGAATGGTTTTCTCCTGAGTCAGACTGTGTGTTCTAGAAGCAGTGACCCTTCTGAATGGGGGTGTGCATAGTGGCAGAGCATTGAAAAACTAGTTTTTCATTCTCTTTCTTTAATCTGCATTTATTAAGAGCATGTCTTATACCAGACATTGGCCTAGATCAGTGGTTCTCATCCTTCCTAATGCTGCGACCCTTTAATACAGTTCTTCATGTTGTGGTGACCCCCAACCATAAAATTATTTTCATTGCGACTTCATAACTGTAATTTTGCTACTGTTATGAATTGTAATGTAAATATCTATGTTTTCCGATGGTCTTAGGTGACCCTACTAGCAGTTCTCAACCTGTGAATATTATTCAGCCTTTAAAAGGAAAAAATCCAGCAATTTGTAACAACATGAATGAACCTGAAGGCATTACACTCAGGGAAATAAGTCAGACAGAGAAAGACAAATACCATATGGTGTCATAAAAATAAATCACTCATAGAAACATAGAGTGGTGGTTGCCAGTGGTGGGTGTGGAATAAGAAGGGGTAATGAAAGGGTATAAACTTTCCATTATAAGGTGAATAAGCTCTGAGGATCTAAGGTATAACATGTGACTGTAGTTGATGATATTGTGCTATACAATTGAAATTTGTAAGAGAGTAGAACTTAAATGGTCTCAAAAAAAAAAAAAAAAAGACTTTCCTGATAGGTCCAACCTCAACCTCAACTCACACAAACCCTCTTGATCCAGATCTCCTTCCCAACTAGGAACACAGTCTAATCTCACCTGAGACCTTCTGCTCACAGTGCTCACACCCCAGGTAGTGCAGCAGGTGTGTAAATTGAGGTGGAAGCCTCAATCACAAGTAGAGGCATGTGCCAGGTGTGGCATGTCACCTGGGTTTCTCTACCAGCTTGCCCTTTTCTGTGTCTGGTCAGGACTGGGACCAACAAGGGCAGACAGGTTACATTATAGTGTCATCAAATATTGCCTCATTTTTTACTAAATGGTTTCATGATTCTTTGGACTATCATAGCTCTCTAAGGAACACTTCCAATTTATATGTGGAAACCTAATCCCCAATGTGATGCTTTTGGGAGATGCAACTTCTGGAAGGTGATTGGGTCATGAGGGTGGAACCTTTATGAATGGTATTAGTGTCCTTATAAGAAAGACAAGAGAGAAATTATCTCTCTATAATGTGAGAACACAAGGAGAAGTTGTCTGGCTATTAACTAGGAATGGAGCCCTCCGCAAGAACCCCTCATGCTGGCATCCTGATACTTGGACTTTCAGCCTCCAGAACTGTGAGAAATAATGTTTGTTGTTTAAGCTTGCAGTCCATAGCATTTTGTGATGGCAGCCAGAACTGAGGGATGTCGGAAACCAAAACATTGTTCTCACTAAATGGATGAAAACAGGAGGCTAGAAAGCTGGTCAACCTTGAAGCTCTGAAAGGTCAAAACCAGCCACTCCTTATCTAATTAAGACAATGAACTTCCCCATCAAATAATCATGTCAATCCTGACTAATAAGATTATCTACTTGTTACAGGAATTGCCTGCTTCAGGGCAAAGGGTGTATCCCAAACCTAAATAAAAGGGATGGCAAGGCCAAAGAAAAGTGGCAGTCCTTTCCACTAGAGGAAGGCTCCCACCTGGTCCCCCAATATTGCCAAATTAATGTTTTCTAGTCTCTCATTTCATTTGCGTGCGGCCTCCTTCAGAACCCGAACCCTGACCCGGGAACCCTGAACCACGTGGGACGTGGAAAGAGGTTCCCACAGAGGCAGGCTTCTTTCACAGTGAATTTAGGTTTGTACTGATATATTTAAATGGAATCATCATGGGCCTTTCCTGTGCTCCATCCCTCTTCCCCCAGCTATTTTAGTGAAACCTGCCTGTCCCTACCCCTGTCCCAGTATGAGTATTTTCTCAGACCACCTTCTCCTTCTTTTAACAACTTCCTGTTTCTTCTTCTTATTTTCCCAGCAAACAACCATCAGCTCCCAGTATCTTATCAAGCCCTCTTTGGGTAAAGACCCACTGAGACCATTTTTCCTGTTTCCCAACCAGCCTGACCCTCATCTCTGACCTGAGCACCATCCTTTTTTGCTGTGGCCACCAGCAACTATGGAGTTTCTTGTCACCTGCTCTAGTCCACATAGCTCCTTCCCTTGCCTCCCCACTCGGGCCCCCAGCCTGCTTAGACATAAACACAAAAAGAATAGCATAGAAGTCCTGTGCAAATAGGGGTTTTAAAAAGCTGAACAGTGCATACCAAAACTAATCAAAACCATCACTGCAAGGGTACATTAGTGTGGCAGCCAGATTAGAGCCAACACTAGCATCCTCTGCTCCCTTAGAGTCTATCTGCAGAACTTGCTCACCAGGCTGGTTTCAGATCATGAGCTGCACACCTTAGTTGCCCATGGCAACCCAACTGTGCTGGAGTATTAGCATCTGCAAATGTGTGTGGGCTTAAAAGTATGTTATTGATTCTGTCTAGAAGATGATAGCCTGATTTGTTTATAGCTCTGAATAAATTACTCATTATCCTTTACAACCATTAGAGTACGAGTCTCTCTTTCTCTTTCTCCTCCCTCCCCCCCTTAAATTTTAGAGAGATAGTAAACTGTCAGCAGATGGGAAATGAAATGTTTCTCCTAACCATACTAGAGAAATACATATTCAGGGCACCAGCCTGGGAAGTGGTCTGGGCATAACTGAACAGATAATAAATAGGATGGATCAGCCAAGGATGGAACTTATAGTGGGGAGTCCCTTCTAAAGGGATCATCAAGTGTACTTTGAATAACAGTGAGAAGCAGACAGGAACAGAGGGAGATGTAGGTTCACCCTGGACTTGAACAGTTCAAGCTGAGCCTAAGCTTTCTCTTCTCTTTTCTTTGATGGGAGCCATTGCAGGTTATATTAAATCAGAGGGAAGGAGAAAGTCAGAGTGGAATATTTCTTCCCCCTCCCTATTTCATGTCTTTCTGGCTGTGCCTACTTCCTTTGTTACTACAGCTCTCAGGAGACAGCAGCTCCTTCACATTGAACTTCAGTCACAGTGTCCATTCAGGCTTACAGACAGTGCCAGCTTTCTTCCATTGCTGCTTCTGCAAACCTCACCCTCAGATATAGCCCCTACATTTAAGCCCCGTCACATGAAACACATGGGGTGGATAGGTGCTGTTTCCCTCTTAGACCTTGACTGAACTATTAGCTTAACCCTAGCAGGTACAATTTGCCAATTATGTCATTCATTTAGGTCAGTGGGTCTTTCTTTCTCTGCTGCACACTAAAATTACCTAGAGAACTTCAGGACAGACTGCTGCTGGTTTCTATCCCGAGAATTTCTCATGTCATCAGGATTTAAGAAGCATTGCTCTGATTCATTCACCTCCTGTACAGAGAGATTTTCAGCATACAGTCACACCGCAACATAATGGACTAATTCAGGCGAGGACTTGTCTGTTAATGCTGAAAGTATGTTATATAGTAAAGTAGGTTTTCCAAATCATATGTTAAAAAATTGACAAATTAGTTAGCTTACCTGTTTTTACTTATATAGACAAATTTGTGTAATTAAAATTAAGTATGGATGAAAAGTTTAATTTCACAAAGTTTCCTATATGTATTACTGTAATTTTAAATTTATACTTAATAGATCTAGTAAATGTGTGCATTCTCCAGTCACAATGAGTAAACTAAAGTACACAAACTAAAGCTAAGGCATGGCACCAGCTGGCATGCATTAAAACTGCTTCAGAAAGTCACACTTCACAACAGAACCAATTACCATGGGTACTGTGGTGTGACCACATACTAATCATTTGCTGAACAGTGTTTACAAGTGGTGACTGTTGGATTTAAATATGTAGACTATAGTTGTAGATATGTAATATTTACTTATGTTGTTGAAATGACTACAGTGTTTTTTCCAACATATGGCCCATTTGCTAAAATTTGTTAAAAATAAGTGAATAACAAAAAAAAATAACCTGTTAATTTAATTATAAGCAAAAATAAACAGGGTCTTAATTTTCTCATATGTCATATAGACCAGTAATTTTGTCCATTAAATCTGAAGTCCAAAGTCTGTTAAACCAAGGTCTGAAAAATCGAGGATTTACTATATAATTAACAGACAACCACACAGTTGACTCTTGAGCAATGTGGGTTTGGACTTTGTAGGTCAACTTACATGTGGCTTTTTTCAATTGATCTTCACAGTTCAACCTATTCAAGGGTCAGATGGTGGTTGAGAATCCACATATGCAGTGAACTGCCTTAAGTTCTATGCAAATTTTCATCTATATGGGCAGTCGGTGCCCCTAAACCCCCACATTGTTCAAAGGTCAATTGTATATGATCCTTTGTAGTGTATTTATTCATTACAAATTATTTTCATCTTCAGTTAAAAGTAATGTTATTTTTCTACTCATCATAAAAACATTTTTAAACAAAATACAAGTTTAAAGACTTATTCTCCCACTAGGGGCCCAATGTGGGAATCTCTTTCCACGTCCTGCGTGGTTCAGGGTTCCCGGTTCAGGGTTCGGGTTCTGAAGGAGGCCGCACACAAACGAAATGAGAGACCAGAAAGCATTAATTTGGCGATTTTGGGGGGCCAGGCAGGAGTCTTCCTCTGGTGGAAAGGACTGCCACTTGCTCTGGCCTTTTTCTCCCTTTTATTAAGGCTTTGGGACACACCCCTAGCCTTTAGGCAGGAAATAACAAAAACAGAAATTAACATGAAACAAACAGATAGAGGTTGCTTCAACCAATAATGTTTCAACTAAACAATGAGTAATCAGCTCTGACCTTTCAGAGCAATTAAGGTTGGCCAGCCTTTTGGCTTCCTGTTTACATCCATTTAGTGAGAACAATATTTGGTTTCTGACAGCCCAGTGCATGAATTTGTGCTCCTTGAAAGGAACTGTGGGTTGTGAGGCTGTGGTGGGCACAGGGGCAGATTTTGGCCCATCCTCTGTGCCCCTACCTAGCCACTCCCACCATGGTTCCCCTCTGCCCCCAGTCCCCTCTCTTATGTCAGCCCCACTCCCACCAGTGCTGCTCCCACATGCTAGGCACTGGCCTACTTGCACCCGCTGATGGTACAGAGCAATTGGGGCTGGCACCAGCAGTAGGTGCAAGTGGCGGCTGCTGGCCTCAATTGCCCCTCAGGAGCAGGGGGATGTGGAGAAGCCCTGAAGGGTGATTTGGACCAACAGCTGCTGCTTGCATCCACTGATGGTGCTGAGCGATCAGGGCCAGTAACAGGTGCTGCTAGCAGCTGCAAGTGGTGACTCTGGTGTTGGCAATGGGGCCAGTGCCAGCAGTAGGAATGAGCACTGGGTGGGACCATGGTGCTCACCTTAATGACAGCAACCGACACCCCACCTTGGTCTGGCACCCCACTCACCTGCTCCACCATCCCCTGCCATGTTCTGTGCTCTGCTGCTGATGCCTGTCATGTTCCATGCACGCCCCCTGGTGGTCAACACATGTCATAGTGACCAGTTGTTCAGTTGTTTAGCCATGCTATTTGCATGTTAGGGTTATATATATATATATATAGACTGAAAGACTTGAAAGACATAAACTCTGGTATTAGTTATAATATAAAATCCAGGCATAAGTTATTTCTAGGAACACACAGAGACAAAGTTACAAAACAAGATTGGAAATTAAGGCTAAGCAAACATATACTAAGTAAATACAAAGATAAAAAATATAAAGTCAGCATTAAATCAACTAAAATGTAACTCAAGGACAAAAGCATTAACAAGGTGAAAGAAGAAAAATGTAATGAGAAAAAGTTAATTAATGAACAAGTTGTGTATAAGTCATAAACATTAAGAGATAAATAATATAGCAAAATCCCAGAAATATAAGCAGATATTGATGAAAAGATTTTTACCTTGGAATGTTTTTCAGAACATTCTTTCAGAACTTGAAAGTTCAAGTATATCATTAAAGAACAGATGCAAGGGGTTTGAAAAAATACAATAAACTATACATTTTTTTTCTTATATTTATGTAATACACAAATTAACAATGTACTTTGCATAAGCAAAAACTTTGCTAAATTTCCCAAAGCAGGTTTTTTTGTACTTTCAAATACAAAATCAATATTAAGAATATTTTTTAACCCTGTAATTACTAGAAAATTAAGAAACCTCTTCCACATAATTCCTATTTCAAAGAGGAAGTCTAAATTAAAATCACAAATTAAGTATCCAATAGAGAATAGGTAAACACTTTATTTTACTTTATTTTATTTTGTTAAGCTTCAACCAATATTTTTAGAGAGAATGGAAGGAAGAAGGAGAGACAGAGAACATCTATATGAGAGAGACACACTTACATAGACTAGTTGCCTCCCATAGGAACCCTGCAGAGGCTCAAGCCTGCAACCTCAACCCTTCAGTCTGAGGGCAGGCACTCTATTGACTGCCAAACTGGCTAAGTCTGAAAACACTTTATATTAAAACCTATTAGATACAATTCAGAGCTTTGTTGGGGTATGGGATAGGGATGTATAGCCTTGAAAGAAAACAAAATTTTAAAAAGTCATGAATATCATATTTGGAACAATTTGGATATCGTTTTTCCTTGATTTTTTTTTATAAAATGGCCCCATAGGCCCTTCCATTGATTTTCAGATTTTCTTCACTTGGACTGTTTTCCTTTTTCCATCCCTTTGTCAATGTCATAGTAAGAGCGAATGAAGTGATCAAGAATTTTTCTGTCTGAAATTATGAAGAAAAATAGGATGAAAATTTCCATTTAACTATTTAAGTGCTAAATAGAGAAATTCTAGGAGAGAGACAAATATCTTATAATAGTACTCTATGTACAAACTTGATGAAACCAAAGTAATCAAAGAATACTATATCTAACTAGAGGCCTGGTGCATGAAATTCCTATTGGGATCGGGCTTATCCCTTTCACAATCCAGGACTGCTGGCTCCCAACTGCTCACCTGCCTGCCTTCCTGATTGCCCCTAACTGCTTCTGCCTGCCAGCCTGTTTGCTCATAATTGCCCTCCCCTGCAGGCCTAGTCACCCCTAACTGCCTTCCTCTTCTGGCCGCCCTCCTCCCCCAACTGCCCTTCCCTGCAGGCTTGATTCCCCCAAATACTCTCCCTTGCAGGCATGGTCCTTGCCAACTGCCCTCCCTTGCTGGCCATCTTTGACCACATGGGGGCAGCCATCTTGTGTGTTGGCGTGATGGTCAATTTGCACATTACTCTTTTATTAGATAGGCTAGAGGCCTGGTACATGGTGGGGGCCAGCTGATTTTCCCTGAAGGGTATCCCGGATAAGGGTGGGGGTTCCCTTGGGGAATGGGGCAGCTTGGGCAAGGGGCCTATGGTTGTTTGCAGGCTGGTCACACACTCCCGGTGACCCAAGAGGAGGCCCTGATATCTGGGATTTATTTATCTTCTACAATTGAAACTTTGTAGCCTTGAGTGGAGGCCAAGGCAGGCCAGGGCTGTGGAAGCTTGGCTTCCTCCATCACTGGGGGCAACTCAAGCCTCCTGCTCTCTTCATCCCTGTGGCTGCTGCCATTTTTGTTGAGATTTATTTATCTTCTATAATGGAAACTTTGTAGTCTTGAGTGGAGGCCTGGGCTGGCCAGGGTATGAGAAAAGCTTGGCTTCCTCCATTGCTGGGGAAACCCAAGCCTCCTGCTTGCTTTGTGGCTGCAGCCATCTTGGTTGGGTTAATTTGTGTACTTGCTCCTGATTGACTGGTGGGCGTGGCTTGTGAGTGTAGCAGACTGATGATTTATTTGCATATTATTCTTTTATTAGATAGGTTGGCTAAAAAGGCACAGTTGTGTGATTACTAATTAAATAGAGAAAATAATATTCAAGGGATTAGCAAGTGTTTATGGAAAGAAAGCATGGGTTTGGACATGAAATAGATGTAGGTTTCAGTTCTACACTGGCAAGTATTAGCAAGTCATTTGTCCTCCTTTTTTATTTTCTTATCTTTGAATACAGGTAATAAAAGTTACCTTGCATAGGTGTGGGAATGGTTAGGAATGCTGTGTGTGAGACACCTAGACAATGCTTGGTCCATAAAGATATTCAATAAATACTATAGCTTTACCCTTTTATCACTGGGCTCATAATAGCACACAGTGATGATAAATAACAGAGACCATTATTCCAAAAGTTTCGTTGAAGCCCATGTTGGTAGACTTTACTGTTTTTGAGTGTTAAATGACTATGGGAAGGCCCTTCAATTCCCCTATCTGGAAAACAAAGAATCTTACCTGGCCTGAACATCTGTGGTTCCATAATCCTAATTATATATTTTTAAATAGTACAGAGTGGAGCTGTAAAACTTTGCTCAGGCCTAGCAATTGTCGCCTGTGCAGCCCAAATCAGAAGAACCAAAATAAAGAAATAATGCAAGTGATCACATGTTATCACAGTCAATGTTTCAAAGCCAGTGAGGTCTATAGATCATATGTGTGTTTGTGTGTGCACATGTTCCTGTTTTCTCTCTAATTAGGCTTGCATTTATTTGTTTTTGTGATCTTACATTTAATTTTAAAAAATATATATATTTCATTGATTCCCTACAGAGAGGAAGGGAGAAGGACAGAGAGTCAGAAACATTGATGAGAGAGACACATCGACCAGCCACCTCCTGCACCCCTCCCCCCCCCACTGGGGATGTGCCCACAACCAAAGTACATGCCCTTGACCAGAATCGAATCTGGGATGCCCCAGTTCATAGGCCAACGCTCCATCCACTGAGCCAAACTAGCCTCGGCTTATATTTAATTTTTAATCATCCCTACTCTATCCAGATCTATGGACCCCAGCATTTTTTAAATTGAAATCTCATACTTTATGAAAATTTGTGCTTTATGAAAAGTATAATGTACTAATCTTCTAGTGCAATTCAATGGCTTGACACCTGCATATGTGTAACCCACACCCATATCATAAGGTAGATCATGTCCACTGCCCCAAAAACATCCATCATGCTCCTTCCCAGTCAATACTTCCAACCCCAAGATAGTTAAGGTTCTAGGATTTCCTTCCTCATAGATAGGTTTTGCCTATTGTAGAGGTTAGAATAAATTAAATCATATAAAGTATGTTATTTGGTATCTGCTTTCTTTTGCTCAGCACACTCTTTTTGAGGTTCATACCTTGTGTTGAATATATCAATAATTCATTCTTTATGAGCTAGTAGTACTTCATTATGTGAGAATATCAGTTTGTTGATGATAGAAAATCAGGTTGTATCCAGTTTGGGACTATTAAGAATACAATGTTTCTAAACATGTTCAAGCAAGCCTTTTTTGTGGGCCTTGTTTTTGTTTTGTTTTGTTTTGGAGGGTAAGTATGCAGAAGTGCAATTTTCTGGGTCATAGAGTAGGTGTATGTTGAATTTTATGAGAAACTTCCAGATCTGTTTCCAGAGTAATTGTACTATTGTACAACTGCTAGCATTGTATTGTTCCATAGTTCCAATATTGGCTACTGTCAATCCTAATTTTCAGCCTAAAATGTTTCTATTTTTTAATCTTATGTCAAAGAATTGATTTTTAAGAGAAGCAAAAAATATCTTTGATACCAAAGATAAGCATATAAGATGAATTACATTTAGCATAAATTAATAAAAAGGATGAGATTATGCCAAACTTAATGTCAATTTAAAACTGTTCAAAAAGGCTGCCAGTTGTATTCTAAATTCTATCCATATTTATTATGCATAGATGCAGATTTAGAGCCCAAGATTTTGATTATTATCTTCCATTTGCTTAGGAATGGCTCTGCTTCTCCTTGTCACCCAATTCATCCTTGTCATGCAAAGGAGGCCGCCTCTGAGCAGCCTTCCCTAACCACTGTCAGCCCAATGGGTTGGTAGTACCCCTTACAGGCTTCTACTGGACCTACAGAATATTTGATTGACAAGCCATGTTAAGTATGCATTGTCTCCCCCAAAGAAGGAAGGTTAATTTTTTATGTATCTTTGTAACAAGTGAGCATTATAGGTATTCAATTCATGATGCTGACTGAATGAGTAAATAAATGCATTTCTAATGATACTGAATATACTCTAGGAAGAAAAACCCTTTGAATAGCCATATTCATAGAAGTTTTAATTAGAGGAACAGATTGTGGGGGGAGAGTCTTAGCTGAAAATTCTGAAAAGGAGATTTCAGACAATTTTGTCTTTCAAGGGGGAGTAATTGGGGAGATGACTGCCTTTACCAATATATAATAGAGGCCCATTAGGTAAGCTGCTCATGATGTTTGAATCACTTGAAGATTAAACCCATTTGAAAACAGAATGGCTACTACATCTAGTTCAATTTCTTCAAGTTATAACTACAGAATCTCAATACCAAAGAGCTACACATGAAGTTAGCAGGAACAAAAAGTTCACCATCAGCTGTCTCTCCTTTCTTCTTCTCAGGCTTTATTTTGTGTCTTTCTGGAGTTTTCTCAGTCCCCCGTCACCCGCCACCTCCCCAGCCCCTGACTTAGGCCATTATGTTGATCCTTCTCCTTCCCCTCTCTCCTTCAAACTATACCTGAATGGGCTCCTGTGCTAAGAGGTATAATCCTATAAAATAACAAGCCGTGGTGATAAATCAGCCTACCATACCTGCCCAGTTTGCATTCTCTTGCATACCTGGTCAGCTCTGATACAAATAAACTCTGCTGAGATATTTGCCAGCTGAAAAGTATTAATGTCATCCCAGACAATGGACATGACAAGAGATTTTGGCTTCAGAATTCAAAGGCAGCCTCCTTCTTGTTTGTCAGCCTCTGGCACAACTGGCATTGATGAGTAGGGCACTCCAAAGCAAAGCTAATAAAGAAAAACTAGAATCCACTGGAAGCAAATCTTACATGACTCAAGTCAGTTCAAAATGGCAAGGCTGAAGTGCCTGAGCATTGGAGTGCATGCCCTCTGTGCTGTACTAAGGGAACCAGGGAATCAGGTCAACTAAGGAGAAACCAATACCTAGACTGGCCCCAAAGCTACCTTGTCATGTCTCAACTGTTGAGAGAGAAAAGCCAACCAGGGACAGTGTTTCTGGGAAGAATCAGTTTACCCAAGGAAATGGAGCAGAGGCTGATCCAAGTGGAGCAGAGGCTGCCAGAGCACTCTAAGGAGTTTTTATTCACACTCAGGACACAAGGCTGAGGCTCTGATTGCAAATGATACATAGACAAGAACAGAGGGGACCTGCAGTTTGCATGGTTTTCATGTGGGTAGAAAAGGGACAGCTCCATCTATCTGTGTTCCAAGTTTTGGGCAGATGGGAGCATCTGCTTCTGGAAGTCAAGAGATACTCAATCTACAGGGTCAAACAGATGGTGGCTTCTATAGGTGAGCAGACCCCTGATAAAATGCAGATGATATTTTTATACATCTGAACCAAAACTGGCGAAAGGCTCAAAGAGCAGGCTTGGTTCACTGCATACATCTGCTCTGCCTCCTGGGAAGATTTGAGTGGAATCTTTCTTTCAAGGAGCCCTTCAATGTCTTTCTGAGTGTCAGACTGGCCTAGAGGCATCTGTTTCCCTATGGGAAATACAGACTTTTGCTTCTGCCTTAGATCGAGGAAGGACATCTGCTGCTGGTACCTTTCTGAAACCCAACACTCAAATTCTCTTAGGGGCCTTAAGGACATCAGCCCTTAGTCTGTGATATGGGAGGTTCCCCTTGCTCCCAAATTCCCAAACACACACACATACACAGACACACACACACACACACACACACACACACACACACACAACACACACACCATATAACCAAGCACACACACACAAGCATATTCACACACATTCCCTTTTTAGTCTTGCCTCCAGTAGGGTTTCAGTCAGGTGTGGGGCAGCAGATCCACGAATAAAAGAGTTTCATCAAGGATTTCAGAAGAAGTTTTTCTGATCATGGCGGTTAACAGAAATTGGGGACCCAAGAGAAGGTTGAAGGTTATTGAGCAGGTGGCAGAAATTCTGAGTTCAAGCCTGACCACAGGGCATGGAACAAGGCAGTGACCACCACATAGCCCAGAACAAAGGTAGGATGAATGAGATGGTCCACTGGGTGCAAGGAGAAGTACTAGAACCTCTATTATGTTTGCTCTTATTTTCTTTTCCACATTTTTTTTCTGATTTATAATATATATAATACATTAGTTTAGTGGTATATGTATATACTTTAAATAAATATACATGTCTGCATTGGTCATGTACTTAAAAATGAGGAGTCATAGGGCATCAACACTAGCATTGGGTGCTGAGAGGCAGCTATCAAATGAGTGTCATTTCCTCCTTTCCAATTCATATTCTGAGTTCACACTTTCCATGTTTAGATTGGCCAGTTGCCTTGAGATGTTCCTGAGTAGATTCCTGTCACGAGGCCCCAACCTGGGATAAGTCCCTGTTATGTGGAGTGGGTCAACAAGGTACTGGGAATGGCACTTGCTCTCTTTGAGGTTATGACATGTGAAAATACTTATGTACTTTAAAATGCCTGTCACAGAAAAGTACTACCAAATAGAAAATAAAGATTACACAGAATAAAAAAAAATCTATGAGGCAGTATACACAGCCACTGGAGAAAACTATTAACTATAAGCAAAAGTTACTCTAAAACAATTCAGCCACAGGCAAGTAAGGTCAGAAATGAATGAAAAGCTCTGTTTTCTTTTTAGTAATTGGGAATATAATTATTGGGGCCTCTTTTAATGAAAATTTATTTTCAATGAGTTGAGATTTGCACAAAAACTATAAATTTTTGAGGCAATGTTTTTTTCTTGTGAACATTTAACTACAGTACCTGGAAGTTGGAACAATTTCTATTTGGTGTAAAACAATGCATTATGACATGTAAATTCAAGAACAAGTAACTCAAGACCTCATCTTACCTTTGCAGGAAACACTTTGCAGATACTCAGTTACTTGAGAGGGAGTAAATGAGTTCAAGATCATTACAAAATCCAGGTAGGCTTTCCCGTAGTCACTCTGGTAGATGGTCTGCTTCTTTGTGCGGTCCTGATTCTTCATGTGGCTGCATAGTATAGAAGGGACTAGGGGGACACCGGGGAAGGAAAGACACAGAGGTTGTCATCAACCAAGACATTTCCTTATTGGCTGAGCATGCCCCGACAGCCCTGAGTCCAACTTGATGTCTACTTAATGGTGCTGGAGCAGGAGGCATTGTGTGAGTGACTCAGGCAGGCAGAGTGGCTGGGACTCAGCACTGTTGCTGTGGGAGTGAGAGGAGTTGGAGATGATGACCAGAAGATTGAATTGGACCACTAATTTCAGAAAAGAAGTTTTCCCTGGAATCAACTTTATTGCAGGTCAGCATGTTAGGATGATAGCATTCCCCTCCTGCTTTGTTTCCTTTTCATGACATCTCCTGGGCAGACTGGGACTCACCCATAAAGAGGTTTCACTTGAGGTACCATAGGAGGAGCAGTTTGGAACAAGGATGGCATCTGCAGTCGGCACTCATTGCACATTCAGACTAATGAAGGTGTGAGGTGCAGGCCACTTACATTTGATTCTGAACATTGCTCATTGAATGTAAGTTCTAGTAGTCATGGAGTTACCAAAAAAAATAAATGAAAGCAATTATGATGATGTGAGAATCTGTTCACAATTTGTCCAATTTAACACCTTAAGTACTGCTTCAGTTTCAAGTTGCCTTCTTGAAATGAACCATTGGCCAGATGGAGGGACTGGGTAGGTGAGGGACTGGACACCATATCTGAGAAGTATTTTTATGGTCTGAAAATGCTTTGAGTCATGTATTAAGGTTTTGATAGAACAATAGATTTATACTCTGTGGGGAGAAGAAAAAATTGCTAGAAGTTGAGAAAGGAAGATTCTAACTGTTTAGAACTTTCAAACAGTTAAAATATCTAAGAATGAAGGAATTCCTTAGGAATAAGTACTCCTCTGAAGAATCTGAGCAGGGATTATAGCACCCTTTGGCAAGTATGGTTTAGCAATGACTCACACAGGAAGTGAGAATCTAGAACAAGTCACTTCTTGGCTACCTTCTAATGCCAGATTCTGAGTGTCTGTTCTGTGATTTCTGTGTAAAGTACTCTTTGGTTTCAAATCTATGCCAGGAATCAATCACTATCTCAAAATGACATCCAATTCTCAACCAAAATCGTGAAGGTGGCTGAGTTACAGAACTTTTTCTGTTTACAGCAATAGAAATCTCAGTCACATACACACATACCTCTTAAATAGGAAGATGCTTGAAGGGTGTGCCTTGTGGATAAACTTTCAGTGAATAAATGACAAGATAATTTGATTCCCACCTAATCTCTTTTCCTATAAATTTATAGAAACTGAATCCTTCCTTTCATATTATAATGGAGGGGGGTGTCCCTCAATCCCAACACCTGTCCCTCCCAGGCTAAGGATGCACTCATCTCTTGGGATAAGCAGTCATTTCTCTTTGAGAATTACTCATTTCCTGAATTTGAGGCAAGATACTATGGAGGCATAGTTTTAATTCCATGTAGGGATCACTGGCATTCTCTGAGACACTTATTAAGATTAAGAGGAATCTTTGAGCAAAAGGATAATATCTATGAAGTTGCTTAATTTTTGTTTGTTTTTCTTTTTTGTTAGCAGAAGCAAAATTTAGTGATTGATGGACTCCTCTTAGCAGCGAGAGGACCCAAAGTGGGTTGCCCTAAAGTTGCTTGAAAACTACAGGTGAGCCCTAATTGGTTTGGCTCAGTGAATAGAGCATCGGCCCACAGACTGAAGGGTCATGGTTTTGATTATGGTCAAGGGTATGTACCTCAGTTGCAGGTTCAATCCCTGACCCCAGTCAGAGTGCATGAGGGAGGCAACCAATCAATGTATCTCTCTCACATCAATGTTTCCCTGTGTATCTCTCCTCCTTCCTTCTACTCTCTCTAAAAATTAATGGAAAAATGTCATTGGATGAGTATCAGCAACAACAACAACAAATCTACAGCCAACTTATACAACTTAATAAAAGGAAGATAAAAGACCCAATAAAAAAATGGGCAACGGACCTAAATAGAACCTTTTCGAAAGACGACAGAAGGAAGGCCAAGAGACACATGAAAACATGTTGAAAGTCACTAATCATCGGAGAGATGCAAATCAAAACGACAATGCGATACCATCTTACACCTGTCAGAATGGCAATCATCAACAAATCAACAAATGACAAGTGTTGGCGAGGATTTGTAGAAAAAGGAACCCTTGTGTACTGTTGGTGGGAATGCAGACTGGTGCAGCCACTGTGGAGAACAGTATGGAGTTTCCTCAAAAAACTAAAAATGGATCTCCCATTTGACCCTGTAATCCCACTCTTAGGAATTTATCCTAAGCAATCACAAACACCAATCAGAAAGGATTTATGCACCCCTATGTTCATAGCAGCACAATTTACAATAGCTATGATTTGGAAAAAGCCTAGGTGCCCCTCAGCAGATGAGTGGATCAGAAAACTGTAGTACATCTACACAGTGTAATTCTATGCTGCCATTAAAAAGAAGGAATTCTTACCATTTGCAGCAACCTGGTTGGAACTGGAGAGCCTTATGCTTAGTGAAATAAGCCAGTCAGTGAAGAAGCATCACATGATCTCACTCATTTGTGGATAATAAAGAACATTATAAATTGATGAACAAAAGGATAGATATAGAGGCAGTAAAGCTTCAAATAGACTGTGAAATTACAGCAGGAAGATTAAAGTTAAGTGAGGTAGATAGGAGATCAATCAAAGGACTTGTATGCATGGATATAAGCATAACCAATGAACATAGACACTGGTGGGTTGGGTTATGCCTGGGAGGGAGGGGGGGCAACGGGGACATATATATATAAAAATTAATGAATAAATAGAAAGAAAAAATAATAAAAACAAAAAAAACACAAAAAAACAAAAGTAAAAGCAGATGAGAAAAAAAATTAAAAAGCTACATATGAAAAATAAATAAATAAATAAAAGCTACAAGTGCACTTACCTAGACCCTGAGAAGCAATTGGTAGGCTTGAGTAGCATCCATATTTGAAAGTAAAATCCTGAAACTCAGGAATTTTATCTGGAACTTGGTAATTGCGTCGAAATTCAGTGTCTGTGGGGTGGGAAAGTAATTTTTTCCATTCCATAAACATCTGAGAACTTTGTTTAATCTTCTGAGCTGGGGTGGGGTTGGAAACGAAAGGCAATGATTACTCCTTGCTGGTTATTTCTAAATAGCATATTTTCATTCCTCTGGCAGTAGCTTCCACTTTATCACACTAAACCTCACTCTTTTTATATTTAGTGGTATGGTCAATTTCAACCAAGAAATAATGTTCTGCTTTATCAGGCACAGGAAGTATATGCTCAAGTGATTAGAAGCAGTTTCTAATCAATACATGTTTTGTTGGTTAAGAGTGCTGTTTGTTCTCAAAAGGCTTTCCTTACTCCAGCAGGACTGCCATGTCCTTGGGGCAGGGTTAGGGAGCAGGGAAAGGTGTTTTAGGTAGGATTAGGGTTGCCATATAAAACATATGATGCCAGTTAAATTTGAATTTCAAATAATGTATAATATTTAGTGTAACATTAGGTAAGTACTCAGTATTTATCTACTTTATGTCATTCGAATTTAACTGAACATCTTGTATTTTTATTTGCTGCATCTGGCAGTCCTAGATGGAGCATTGCATATTATCCCCATTACCTGGAAAGAGCCACTCAAAGCTTATCCCTTACTGATGGAGGGTTAGGTAACATCATTGTTGTTATTGGACAATAACACTATTACTTCTTTGAAATAATTCTGCTAACAAATATTTTATAATCATTATCTATAATCATTAAATATTTATTAAGCACTAATTGAATATTAGGTTCCATAAACACTCGAACAGATTCTAGAGAAGATTGTCATAACCATCTCACTTAGATGAGTTCACCTTTAATACTTGCTACAAAATGTTAGTTCAGAAGTACACACCCCCCAATTTTATTCAGGAAAAAGATGTTAAAATCATGGATGTCATAAGTAATGTCCAAAGAGTGCCAATTACTATTGAAACTAAAGTCAATTCTTGTTCCCAATTAGTTTTTCTTTTTTATGTCTCTTTCCCGCCCCCCCTCCTGATAGACCCCTCGCCACTCCCATCCCCCAGGACAAGCCCCGCTGTCCCAGTGTCTGTGTCCACTGGTTATGCTACTATGCATGCATACAAGTTCTTTGATTGATCTCTAACCCTTCCCCCTTGTCTTCTCTCTGAGGTTTTTCAATAGGTCTTTTCAAAATACATTCAAATGTACATTGTACATCATACAATATGTGATGTCATCTCTTGGCAACCAGGAGCATTTTGTTGTTGATTTTTTTAAAAAAAATTATCTCTGCAAAGATCAGCATGCTTTTAATTTACTTGGGTACCCACATCCTCTCTTCCTGAGTCATGTAACCTACAAGTTGCCTTAGGGGAATATAAGGTTATTGAGAGGAGGAAACTCTAGAGCTCAAAATCAGAGATCCCTTAAAATATTTTAGAAAATCATCTGGCACTGTTCCCAGTAAACACTATCTATAACTTGGATTTTGTAAATTACTAAGAGCTTCATAGGAGAAAAACAAATTCTTGTTGAAATACTTGATGTCCTACTCAAAAGCAAATGTGTTTAGTTCCTATATGTGTTCTGTGCCAAGGTTAGAGATAATTAAGCCAATGTTCCACCTTAAGATAACCTCAAATAAGTATGATTGGAAAGATAGATACAGTACAAACACATGTGGAATGTGATGTCTTGCAAGCATAACAGAACAATAATTATCACATGGAGATAATGCATCAGAAATAATTGGGATGATTTTTCCAAATTGTATCTGCTGAACCTTATTCCAGACATCGAGAACCTCTAGCAGTGGGAGCCAAGCACTTATAGTATATTGTGAACAATTTTCTCATTTGATTAAGAATCACTGATTTAAAGCCTTGAATAGGTGCTGCAGAAGCCCAAATAGAGTGTAATGAGCTCTATTATGAAAAGGAAAGAAAGATGAGAATTAAAAGGCATACATAATAAAAAAAATTAGCATTGAAGTAAAAAGTGCACAGTGTGTTCATAAAATGTAGTCTGTCGGCCGGGAGTAGAAGGTACGCAGGGTGGGGAAAAGTAGCGGAGGGGGAAACAGGAGAAATAAGTTAGTTAACAGGCTCTGAAGGTTCTGGAAGACTTAGTCTATGTGGACTAGGATGTACCAACACAGAAGTAGAGCAATTGGAGATGAAGACCCAAAAAACACAATAATTGGGGCTGAGACTTACCCAGACTTTCTTTGAAGAAAAGATTAAGCTATATTCTTTACTGATCCTTATTACTCTTCACAGTAATAGAACTCATTGAATATTTACTAAGTTAATGAGTGAACAAAAGAAAAATTAGAACATAATTGCTATTGGTTAGCAATTAATCTGAAGCACATACTAGTGACTGCCTATGTAATAAATGCATAAAATAATTCTCAGTTATTAGTTCTCAAAGAATGCTTTCATTGCCTTTATAAATAATTTTCTTCAGTATTATTAAGGAGAGAAGTCCCTGATACAAAGGGGCCAACCAACACCTAAATTTCCTATAGTGATACTGAAGTATGGACAGATAAGACAACCTGGCCTAAAGCTAACCACCCCTTCAAGGCCAGGATCATCCCTCTCCTTAGGAGCTCAGGTCCCACTGGTTTCTTTTCTATTTGATAACGGTGACAAATATTACATCACTTAGAGCCCAAAGAGAGAAACTGGCTCCTTTAAGATTAGGTGTGGCATCTGCTGAAAGATCCAATCCAAAAGTGAACTTACAGCAAGGACCATTAAACACCACTAGGACCCTTTGGTTTGGCTCAGTGGAGAGAGTGTCAGCCTGAGGACTGAAAGGTCCCAGGTTCGATTTCGGTCAAGGGCATGTATCCTGGTTGCGGGCACATCCCCTGTAGGGGGCGTGCAGGAGGCGGCTGATCGATGTCTCTCTCTCATCGATGTTTCTAACTCTCTATCCCTCTCCCTTCCTCTCTGTAAAAAAATCAATAAAATATATTTAAAAAAAGAGATAATTACAATGCTATGTGATAAATGCTGCAGAAGAGGAATAATAAAAACATATGAGAGGACCACTGATCCAAACTTGGGGGATAAGAGAAGACTCTTGGGGGAAAAATCAGCTTGTATTTAGACCTAAATGATGACTGGACATGAGCTAAAAGAAGAAAGGGAAAGGCAGTTCACAAAGCAGCAGCAGTGTGTGTGAGGTGTGAGGCTACAGGGGGCTTGGTGAGTCTGGAGGATGGAAACCAGTCTCATAGTGTGGGGACTGGTGAGGGGAAATGCACACACTAGTGACTGCCTATGTGATACTTTTCCTGAATCCCTGGAGCAGTGGGCCAGGACCAATTGCACAGGACCCTGATGACAATGGGAAGTTATTGAAGGATGTTAAATTAGAAAGTGATATAATTTATATTCACTTTGGCTATAAGATGGACAATGAACTAGATGGGACAAAACCAGAAAAGGGAGTTAGATTAGAGGTCATTCAAAGGAGAGATATTGGTAGCCTGAACTAAAGCAATGGCTATGGGGAGAGAGAGAAGGAAATGGAATTAAGAGATTTAGGAAGGTGTCTTGACAAGTCTTTTACCCTGCTTCCCCGAAAGTAAGACATCCCCTGAAAATAAGACCTACTTCTAGTTTTGCCTCTCACTGTAATATAAGGCATCCCCCCTGAAAAAAATAAGACCTCCTCGATAATAAGGCCTCCCTCGAACATAAGGCCTCCCCAGAATATAAGGCCCCCAAAGCTACTGTAAGGCGTCTGACTCCTGATTTCAAGAGACCTTGCACTGCCTGAACAGCTCCTGCTGTGCTGCGGCCAATCAATGAACTGGTTTGTGATGACAACTGCCATACTGTATACAGATAATAATTTTTTTTTGTTGTTCATAAATGTGTACTGTATTCTTCTTCATGGAAAAATAAGACATCCCCTGAAAATAAGACCTAGCATATCTTTGGGAGCAAAAATTAATATAAGACACTGTCTTATTTTCGGGGAAACATGGTAGCATTTATTTGCACAAGAACACGTGGTAATTTGCGCATACTAAAAGGAAAACTTTGATTGGAAGCCCAATGACATTTTTTAAGAATTCTGGCATTTCAGATGTTTTTCCATGAGTCTTAATTTTTATCTGCAATATGGAGATACTTTTATTTTATCTCCTTCCTAACCAAAGATTTATTTAGTGCAAACTTGAGTCAAAGAAGTTCTGATTTCCTGTATACCAATAACAGGAGGAGGGTGTAGGGAGATTCTGGACCAGAAAAAATAGGAGGGATTCAGGAAAAGTATGTACAGCAAGCAAGAAGCTCCCAGCTCTTTCCCCAGTTTGCTCTCAGAATATCAATAACTAATGTTTACCTTTCTGAAAAACTGACTGATTTATAAATATCGGCATGTGGGAGGAAAAGAGAGCTACCCACCTAAGTCAAGCACCACCCAAAAAACCCCATCTCTGTATGTAGTTTCCAATTATATTTGAGTACCTCCCTTGTAGATTTTGTGAACCCTGTAGTTTAATATTTTAAGTAAATAGACTTTAAGAAAAAAAAAGTCCAGATAGGGGGAAAAAAAATGGCGGCAGAATAGATGGACGTGTCCGGAGCCCTGTCACTGAGGCTCGCACTGGGAGTATTTATATTGGCAAGTTAAGGGACAGTTATCCTTCAGGAGAAAGTGGGGGACTGCTGGACAGGGCTCCTCTGACCAGGCAGCCCCACTGCTGCGGAGTTTATCCTCCTGGAGCCACCAGCACGAACTCGGAGACTGCGCCATCTTGCAGGGGAACGTGGATGTTTACAGCAGCCTAAAAAGCTACAGCTGTGGAACCACCAAAAAGCCAGGGGACCCAGAACACTGCTCCCCAATGAGTGCAAACACTCATATTCAGAGGAGCTCCACATGCCACACAGAAAGATCAGATTTCACCTGGGATAAGGTGAGGTCTCTGGTGCCGCAGAACAGAGAGATGCACACACTGTGGGAACTGGGTGGGGGGAAAGCTGCACCTAGAGAAATCCATGGATGTGGGGCAGGGCATGATCCCTGGGTGTGGAAGGGGGCCCACAGAGCTATTAACAGAGGGAACCTCTAGAAAGCAACCCATTTTGATCTGAGGCAGGACAGCTTTGGAGTTATTAAAGTGTCCCAGCTGCTTGGACAGAAGCGGGGAAGGGAGAGTGCACAGACTACACTCTTTCCTCTTTAGACCTTGGCTTCTGATTGCTAAGCCCAATACATAGAATCACCCAATTAGGGACATCTTAAGAGACTGCAGGGGAAAGTTGTTTTTCTGGAACCTGGGGATCAGAGCACAGAATAACTATCAGAGAATCAGCTCTGGGACAACCCACTCCCACAAACCAGTATTGAGTACCACAGAGAAAGCAGGATCTAAGCACAGGCTAAAGAGGACCTATAACATTGCCACCCAGAGGATGACTCACAAATTGACTCTTGTGTAATCACAAAAGAATAAAGAGATTAAGACACACCTGCTTAAAAACCAGGACTGGCTTTCAGCACTGAGCAGCAGTGGAACGCAGGGGACTGCAATATCATCCCGACTGGGAAAAAGGCATGCCAAACAGAACAATAGAGGAAGTGAATGACCTTGACTACTGCACATACTATTCTTTTATTTATTATTTATTATTTTTTCATCTTTTAATTAAAAAACTATTTTTTCTTTTTTCCTCCATTGATTTTACCTTTTTAATTATTACATTTTATTTTCAACCAGTATTTTTACTACTACTATTTTACCTTCTTGAAAAAAAGAAGTGTCATTTTATTTTCTCTTTATTTATTTTGAGATTAGAGTTCTACATTCTATTTTCATTTTTCCTTTAGCATCATTTTACTCTATCTCAACTCTATCTTTATGCCAATACTCTCTTCCTAACTTTTCCTATTTTGTTGTCTTGTTTCTCTTACCACTTTCCTACTTTAGATTTTCTCTGTTCTTTCTTTTTACCTGGTTAATATTTCACCCCACTTATATATCTAATTTTGAATGCCTTACGCCAAGTCCATACACACCTCTCTCTTCTCTGTCTTCACTAGCCAAAAAAATGTTTTTCTCTATGTCCTTTTGTTGTTGTTTGCTTGAACATTGATTATATCGATTTTTATACTTTTTTATGAGATTATTTTTGCTTATTCTACTTCTTTTATTTTGCCTCTTTTTTGCTTTTTTTTTTTTTTTTTTTTTTTTTTTTTTTTTTTTTTTTTTTTTTTTTTTTTTTTTTTTTTTTTTTTTTTTTTTTTTTTTTTTTTTTTTTTTTTTTTTTTTTTTTTTTTTTTTTTTTTTTTTTTACCTCTGTTTTCCCTCACCTCCCTTGATATTAGTTGTTATTTGTAATTTGTATTAATTTCCAGGTACTTGTTGCTGGCATTTGTTGAGATTAGTGACTGCTCTATTGGAGTTTTCTCCTCACATATATAATTTGTTCCAGTTTTCTTTCTTATCTCTTTTCTATCTTACTTTTTTTCCTTTCTCTTTTCTTCTTCTTCTTGTTTTTTTCTTTCTTTTTTTCCCCTCTTTTTTCTCCCTTCTCCCAATTTCATTTTGGTACGTCTTTCTTTTCTTTTTTCCTCCTTTCTCTCTTATTTTTTCTCCACTTACCTCTAATTTGTCTTTCACTGGTGGTCACCTTATTTGTGGTTATTAACATCATGAATACATTTCTGTTCAGTGCCTTGTGCATTGTACCTGGTTGTGTTGTATTTTGTGCATTTAAATCAACGCAAGAGAGAGAACTACATAACTAGACACCTGGAGAAGGAAGACCATGGGCAGACGAAGAAACAGCCAACATATGAAAGAAAAGTAGGCATCACCAGAAAAGAAAGTAAATGAAAGAGAAGCAAACAACTTGCCAGAGAAAGAGTTCAGAGAAGTGGTCATTAGGTGGCTGAAAAGAATGGAAGACAAATTCGACAATGTGAGTAAGAGTCAAGAGGAAATGAAAAATGACATCACTGCTGTTAATAGAAAGCATCAAAAGTAGACTAGAAGAAGCAGAGGACCGCATCATTGAGCTAGAAAACAAGGTAGGAAAAAATACCCAAGTACAGCAGCTTCTAGAAAAAAAATTAAAAAGCAAGAGGAAAGCCTCAGGGAACTTTGGGATAACACAAAACAAAATAACGTATGCATAATTGGGCTTCCAGAAAGAGTCGAAACTGAGCAAGGACTAGAAAACCTGTTTGAAGAAATAATGACAGAAAACGTTCTTGATATAGGAAGGAAAAAACCCACACAAATCCAAGAAGCTCAGAGAGTCCCAAGCAAAATGAACCCCAAAAGACTGATACCAATGCACAATATAATTAAATTGGCAAACACAAATGACAAAGTAAGAATCTTAAAAGTGGCCAGAGAGAGACAGAAAGTTACCTACAAAGGAACCCCCATAAGACTTGCAACTGATTTCTCAACAGAAACTCATCAGGCCAGAAGAGAATAAAATGAAATATACAAAGTCATGCAAAGGAAAGATCTGAATGCAAGAATACTATACCCAGAAAAGCTTTCAATCAAAATTAAAGGTGAAATCAGAAGCTTCACAGACAAAAAAGGAATAAGGGAATTTATTACCATCAAATCAGCAATGCAAGAAATGTTAAAGGGTCTGCTGTGAAAAAAGAAATAGGAAGTGAACAAGGAACACAGGGGTAAAGACTAAAAATGGCGACAGATAAGTACCTATCGTAATAACTTTAAATATAAATGGATTAAATGCTCCAATCAAAAGACATATGGTAATGGATTGGATAAGAAAACATGACCCATATATCTGCTGTCTACAAGAAACCCATCTCAGAAAAAGAGATGCACACAGACTGAGGGTGAAGGGATGGAAGACTGTTTTTCAGGCAAATGAAAATGAAAAGAAAAAAAAGCTGGGGTTGCAATACTTATATGTGACAAATTAGATCTCAAAGTGAAGGACATAACAAGAGATAAGTAAGGCCACTTCATATTACAAAAGGCAACAATCTAACAAGAAGAAATAACTGGTAAACATATATGCACCCAATAAAGAAGCACCAAAATACATTAAAAAAAAAACTCCTGGAAGATATCAAGGGAGAGATTGACAGCAATACAATCATAGTAGGAGACTTTAATACCCCACTGTTACCTCTGGACAAATCCTCTAAACAAAAACTCAGCAAAGAAACATCAATCCTAAATGACTCACTAGACCAGATGGAATTAATTGAAATATTCAGAACATTTCATCCCAAAGCCATAGAATATACATTCTTCTCAAGTGCACATGGGTCATTTTCAAAGATAGACCAAATGTTGGGTCATAGGCAAAGTCTTTTCAAATACAAGAAGATAGAAATTATATTAAGCATTTTCTCAGATCACAGTGGCATAAAACTGGAAATCAACTATGATAAAAACAATAAAAAGAAATCAAACACATGGAGACTAGACAGCATGCTATTAAACAAGAACTGGGTTACCAGAGAGATCAAGGAAGAAATAAAAAACATCATGGCAGCAAATGACCATGACAATACTACAATACAAAATTTATGGGACACAATGAAAAGTTGAGAGGGAAATTCATAGCTTTACAAGCCTACTGCAAAAAAACAAGAAACAATGGTAATAAATTATCTAACCCTACAACTCAAAGAGCTAGAAAGAGAGAAACCAAGAAAAGTTCAGTGTAAGCAGAAGGAAGGAAATATTAAAGATCAGAGTGGAGATAAACAACATAAAGACCAAAGAAACAATTCAAAAGATCAACAAAACCAAGAGCTGGTTCTTTGAAAAGATAAACAAGATCAATGGACCTCTAGCAAGGCTCACCGAAAAGCAAAGAAAGAAGACCCAAATAAACAAAATCAGAAATGAAAGAGGAGAAATAACAACAGACTCCCATGAAATACAAAGGATTGTTAAAAAATACCATGAACAACTCTTTTCCAACAAATTGGACAACTGGAAGGAAATGGACATATTCCTAGAAAACTATAACCTTCCAAACCTCCATCAGGAAGAATCTAAACATCTCAATAGTCCAATAACTATGGAAGAAATTGAAGCAGTCATCAAAAGGCTTCCAGCAAACAAAATCCCAGGACCAGATGGCTACACAGGAGAGTTTTACCAAACATTCAAGGAAGAATTAAAACCTATCCTCCTCAAACTATTCAAAAATATTCAAGAAGAAGGAATACTTCCAAACACCTTCTATGAATCCAGCATTACCCTAATACCAAAACCAGATAAAGACAACACAATGAAAGAGAATTACAGGCTAATATCTCTTGTGAACATAGATGCCAAAATCTTCAGCAAAATACTAGCAAATTGGATTCAGCAGTACATCAGAAAAATCATACACCATGACCAAGTAGGATTTATACCAGGAATGCAAGGTGGTACAATATCCGCAAATCAATAAATGTGATACATCACAAAAACAAATTGAGAAATAAAAATCACATAGTCATATCAATGATACAGAAAAAGCACTTGACAAAATCCAACACACTTTCTTGATAAAAATTCTCAGCAAAATGGGAATAGAAGGATCATACCTCAACATCATAAAAGCCATATATGATAAACCCACAGCTAACATCATACTCAATGGGCAAAAATTAAAACCATTCCCCCTGAGAACAGGAACAAGACAGGGATGCCCACTCTCACTACTCCTGTTCGACATAGTATTGGAAGTATTAGCCATTGTGATTAAACAAGAAGAAGAAATAACAGGCATCCAAATTGGAAAAAAAAGAAGTAAAGCTGTCCTTATTTACAGATGACATGGTACTGTACATAAAAAACCCGGAGGACTCCATCCCAAAACTAATAGACTTAATAAATGAATATGGCAATGTAGCAGGATACAAAATTAGTGCCAAGAAATCTATCGCATTTCTATACACTAATAGTGAAGTTGCAGAAAGAGAGACTAAAAAAGCAATCCCATTTACCCTCGCACCAAAAAATTAAGATACCTAGGAATAAACCTAAGAAGGTAAAAGACCTATACGCAGAAAACTACAGGACACTGAAAAAAGAGATAGAGGAAGATGTAAACAAATGGAAGATCATACCATGCTCATGGATTGGGAGAATCAACATCACTAAAATGTCCATACTACCCAAAACAATCTATCGATTCAATGAATTAAAATACCAATGACATATTTCACAGACCTAGAAAGATCTCTCCAAAGATTCATCTGGAGTAAAAAAAGATCCCAAATAGCCACAGAAATTCTGAGAAAGAAGAATCAAGGAGGTGGGATTTCAAAACCAGTTTTCAAGCTATATTACAAAGCAACTCTTCTCAAAACAGCCTGGAACTGGCACAAGAACAGACACATAGACCAATGGAATAGAATAGAGAATCCAGATTTCTCCCCAATCCACTATGCTTAATTAATATTTGACAAAGGAGGGATAAACATACAATGGAGTCAAGACAACCTCTTCAATAAATGGTGTTGGGAAAATTGGACAGATACATGCAAAAAAATGAAACTAAACCACCAACTTACACCATACTCAAAAATAAACTCCAAATGGATACAGGACTTAAAAATACGATGCAAAACCATAAAAATACTAGAGGAATCCACAGGCAGGCACAATCTCAGACATATGCCGAAGGAACGTCTCTGATACTGCTCCTAGGGCAATGGAAGCAAAAGAGAAAATAAACAAATGGGACTATATCAAAATAAAAAGGTTTTTCACAGCAAAAGAAACCATCAACAAAACAAGAAAGCCCACTGTATGGAAGACGATATTTGCAAATGTTATCACTGATAAAGGTTTAATCTCCAATATCTACAGCCAACTTATACAACTTAATAAAAGAAAGATAAATGATCCAATAAAAAAATGGCAACGGACTTAAATAGAACCTTTTTTCGAAAGATGATAGAAGGAAGGCCAAGAGACAAATGAAAACATGTTCAAAGTCACTAATTATCATAGAGATGCAAATGAAAATGGCAAGTCGATACCATTTCATACCTGTCAGAATGGCTATCATCAACAAATCAACAAGCAACAAATGTTGGAGAGGATTCAGGGAAAAAGGAACCCTCATGCACTGCTGGTGGGAATGCTGACTGGTACAGCCACTGTGGAGAACAGTATTGAGTTTCCTTAAAAAACTAAAAATAGAACTCCCATTTGACCCAGCAATCCCACTCTTAGTAATATATCCTAAGAAACTAGAAACACCAATCAGAAAGGATTTATGCACCCCTATGTTCATAGCAGCACAATTTACAATAGCTACAATTTGGAAACAGCCTAGGTGCCCATCAGCAGATGAGTGGATCAGAAAACTATGGTACATCTACACAGTGGCATTCAATGCTGCCATTAAAAAGAAGGAATTCTTACCATTTGCAGCAACCTGGATGGAACTGGAGAGCATTATGTTAAGTGAAATAAGCCAGTCAATGAAGGAGAAACACCACATGATCTCACTCATTTGTGGATAATAAAGAACATTATAAACTGATGAACAAAAGCATAGACACAGAAGCAGTAAAGCATCAAACAGACTGTCAAATTACAGCAGGAAGGTTATGGAGAGGTGAGGTAGATAAGAGATCAACCAAAGGACTTGTATGCATGCATATAAGCATAACCAATGAACACAAGATACCAGGAGGTTGGGGTATGGCTGGGGAGTGGGGGAATGGGAAGATATGTATACATGTAATACATTAATAAAAAAGAAAAGAAAAAAAAGTCCACAAAATGAGACTTAAGTTTTATTAGCTTCATAGCAAATCTACCTTCGCTCTCTTATATATTTGAACAAAAAGGCCCCTAGATTTTCACTAGACCTTTAAGACACAGAGAAAAATAGAGACTAAGCCAAGAACAGATAAAAACACTAGAAAGTATATCACAAATAACCTAAAATTTATGAGACTTGCTGTATCACAAAACAACAGCATATTATTTTTAGAAAATAATCAGAGAGAAGAAGAAAGAGAGCTTGGAAATTTAAAACATAAAGAACTGGATTAAAAAGTAAAAACATTTTAATTAAATGATAAAAATACAAAGAGAAAGATACTAGGAGAGAAAATGTAAGAAAATTGAAGGCTCAAACCAACTCATAGGAGTCCCAGAAGAGAACAGAGGATAGAAATAGAAGAAAAATAAGGGAAAAGTATATGGTAACAATTTCTAAAATTAAAAAATCTGATTGTCCAACATAATAAATGAGATTCTTAGTAATGCATGAGAATGTGAAATTTTATAATATCCCGAATAAAGAGAAGATAATAAAGCTTTCAGGAAAATATATGAAAGGTTCAGGGATCAAAATGACATCAGTCTGTTACATAATAGTCCTGGGTGCTCGAAGTCATTTGAGGGGCTTGAGGGAAAATGATTATCATCTTAGAATTCTATACTCAGACAAACTATCAACAACTATAATGAAAGAAAAAAAGACATTTTCATATTGTTCCTCCTACACCCCCTGTAATAGGAAGCTACTAGAAGATGTGTTTTAACAAAATGAGGGAGGGGGAATATGTGGACTCAGGAAATGAGATTCAGGGCATAAAGAGAAATGCCCGAATAATGAAAAAGTACCAGGAGACAGTTGGGCGGCATATTTATAGAGCAATTCTTCTAGATTAGAGGACATGGAAGGTGTCAGCTCTCCAGTAAAATATCAAACTGATACACTGTCTGGAGCTATATTTGGAGAAAAGCTTGGTAAGTGTTTGATAAAGTACTTAAAAAAAAAAGAGTGACCGGAGCATAGAAAACTAAACAAAACAAAAAAAAAAGGTTATTCACTCTTGTAGAAAAAAAAGTGAAAAGAAACATAATCATAAAATAACACCTGGATCGTGGTGAATATTTACATATTATAATATATCATAATCATAACACATAACATTTTAATTAACCAAAATTTTATAATATTATTTTGAGAGGATGGATAGAGGAAGAGTGAAAAAGAGTTATAGGAGACACAAATCCTCATCTGCCATACAGGAAAGTAAATAATAATGTCTAAAATTGATGAACCAAAAAATAGTGATATAAGCACAATATTTTAAAATACAGAGGATGACATAAGAAAAAATAATTGAAATGACTGAAAATGATTATCAATGTGCAGTAAGACTGGGCATGGAGGGGTGGGTAAAGAAACTGCTGCTATTCACTATGAGCTTGTAGGGAACTATTTTTAAGTATATGCATGAACTGTTTTAATAAAAGTTCTAATTTTAAAGAATAGTAAATAAGCAGTTCAGAATTGAAAATAGGATGTTTAACTTAACACCTTCATCTTCACCTGCTCACTTGTCTTTGTCCTTCATCCCAAGAAGCCTTTCCTGGACTCTCTCTCCAGGTCCAGTTAGATGTCCCATTGTTCACACCCACAGTATCCTGCATTTTATACTTGACTGTTTCTATTGGTAAATTGCAGTTTTTCCATGTCTATCCTGTGAGTAAAGAGACAACTGGGACTCCAATCCCTAGTGTATTAGCAGTAAAGAAGAGAAATGGGTACACTTACCTTCAGCTCTGTCCACAAAGTCTCTCCTAGTATGGGAAATAAACTGATTAGATATAGCCTTCCTGACCTTATCCATGGAAGCAGCGATTTTCCAAGGGAAGTAACTCTTCACTTGTGTTGAGTGACATGGAGGTAGTGTCCAGTGAAAGAAGTCCTATCAATAAAAACACAATTTTGTCCACAAAGTCTCTCATAGTACAGGAAAGAAACTGATTTGATACAGCCTTCCTGACCTCGTCCATTGAAGCAGCAATTTTCCAAGGCAGGTAGCTCTTCACTGGTGTTGAGTGACATGGAGGTAGTGTCCAGTGAAAGAAGTTCTATGAATAAAAACACAATTTTCAAGAAAATCCACATAGTTTCACCTAGTAGTTCAAGTGTGCATGCATGTGTGTACATATTCTTTTAAGCCTTCCCAGGTTCAGCTAGATGTCCCATTGTGCGTACCATGCAGATTCTGTGCCTATCCACAGGAAGCACCAGTTTATAAGCTATCATTTTACATGAGTACTTTATCACTGCCTTAACTTTTATGTTAATGAAAAATATATCATTGCAAAGTCCAAAGAATTGTGCCTTCAACTAGAAATATTCAGATAAGAGCAGAGAAGAAGAAACCCATAAATTTTACCCTAAAGCCTGCATTTAGTCTACTCCAACACATTACCCAACAATTCTCACCTGTCTCTTACAACTTCCATTCCTCCCTCTATCCTGGGAGGTTGTCATCAGTACCCAACCCTGCCATTATTTCTCCTATCTTAAAAAGAAAACTCTCTCTTCATCCTATTTCTCCTTTAGTTACTAAAATATTCCTCAGTTTGCCTTTACACTGAAATCCCTCAAAATATAATGGATACTCACTGTCCCAAATTTGTCTTTCAAGACTCTTTTAATCTTCAAGTTCCCTCTCCATCCCCTTCTTTCCCTTATAATTTCTCTACAAACATTTCAATTCAATATTCAAATGAGGGGATAGGAAAGAAGTAGTTATAAATAAACGTGAAAAGGTGGAGGAAATAGTCTAAGAACTGTAGATGATGAAGGATCTTTATATTCAAACTCTCAGTATTGGATTATTGATATGGTATTAAATTAAATAAATATGTAGGTATTTTCTTACTTGACTGGAGTGAGAATTGTGATTCCCAATCTCTTTTGGAGTCCTAGCTTTGATAAAATCTTCTTTAGAATGTAACTTCCAAATGTACTCATCATTGTATTGTGTCCGATTGAGAAGAGGATCGCTAAGTGAATATGTATATCCTAATCTTCGGATACTTTTTTGACTACAAGAAAAGATAGTGTAAATTAGAGTAAGGGATTAAATACAAAGTCTCATAATAGCACACATCAAATGATTTTAGTTGTTACATATTTTTTTAACATTGGCTGGCTTAAGACTCAATGCCAAAAAATAAAAAGTAATTATTGGGCGTCAGGGAAATGGTGGTGTGAGAAAGCCCCTTGACCTCTCCTCCTGAAATTTCAACAAGTTAAGCAACTATAATTCAACAAAGAAATCCCTTCTCAACACAGACACACTACTGAGAGACACATGCATTGAAACATCTAAAGGTAGACAACTGGAAATAAATGGGGAGATAAGAGGGAGGAAGGCACAAACAGCCCAAAAATCCAGCCCTGCAGCCTAATGGCTCAGCTGGTCAGGAGAGGGGAGAAAGCCAGCAGGAGCTTCTTTGGCCAGGAGGAACAGAGAGCTGCAGAGGGACAGCCTAGCAGGGCAAGCATAGAAGGATCAAACAATGTCTGAATCAGCAGATGCCTAACAGAGAATAAGGTTCTGCTGTGCAGTTATCCACTATCAGGACAGAGGTAGTGTTTCAGACAAAGAAATGGAACCACAGAGCCCTGCCACTGCTTGGACTCCCAAAATTTGCCTCCTGTTGCCCTTGTAGTTGGGCCCAGGAGCATATTATCTGTAAACTAAGAGCTATTACAGTAGAACGGCTGTTTCCCCCCTTGACTGATCCCCAGGAGAACTTGGGTTGGGATCCCATGGAGGTCAAGGGTCGCCATTAGAGTGAGGGCAAAACAAATCCCACCCCCAAGAAGTGCAGCTGTACTGTCTTATAGAAGTCACAGAGGTTCCGGATTGAGAGATCCGAGAGGTAAAAAATATTGCAGTTCCATGCCATTTACTAGAAATAGTAGAAAGAACTCTTCAGAGATAAATGCATAGGCAAAGGAAGACAGCAAATACCATAGATAACCTCAGTAACTAGGATGACCAAAAAGAAAATGAACAATTTCTAGAAAGCAAGCTGAAACACATGGAAATATGTGATATAAATGAGAGATTTCAAGATTTCAAGATTGCAGTTCTGAAAATACTTAACAAGATGCAAGAAAATATAGACAGGTAATTCAATGCACTCAGAAAACAAATCAATGAACAAAATGAGAATTTTACCAAAAATATTAAAACTTTGAAAAAGAAGCAATCAAAAATCCTGGATATGAAATATGCAATTAAGAAGATTAAGAATAAACTATTGAGCATAGAAAACAGAACTAGCCAAATGGAAGAATTAATGATATTGAAGATAATAATCTAGAAATGAGAACTATCTGACTTTATAAAAAAATCAAAACTAGAATTATAGCCATAGCAGTGGAGGAGGAGAGAGAGCATGGAACAAAGTCTATTCAAACAAATACTGAATGAGAACTTCCCAAACTTATGGAAAGAATCAGGTACTTGAATCTAAGAAGCAAATAGAACAGAGCCATTTTGGGTTAGTTCAACCCAGAAGGCCCTCTTCAAGACACTTCGTATTAAAGCTGTTAAAAATTAATGACAAAGAAAAAATTATCAAAACAGCTAAGGAAGAGAATCCAAGATGGCTGCATAGGTAAACACCTACACTGCTGCCTCACACAACAATTTCAAAACTACAACTAAAAGACAGAACGGACATCATTCAGAACCATAGGAAAGCTGGCTGAGTGGAAGTTCTACAGCTAGAAGGAAAGAGAGGGGCTCACAGAAACCCAGAGGAGCTGCAAAAAGCTGAGGTATGGAGACGCACACGCTGAGAGAGCGGGTGCCAGAGTACCTGGCTGGCTTTCTCTGGCAGGAAGGAAAGGGAGACTCCCAACGACATTGAACCCTTTATCTTACGACACTAAATGCCAGATCCAGTCGAAACTCATATGGGGGAGTTTGGACTGTGAAAAGGGAGAGGTGCACAGAAATTTAGGGGAGTCGCAAAAGATCAGAGGTCTGAAGGCGCACACGGCACTGCGCAGAGGACAGATTGCTGATTGTGCCGCTGGCTTTTGCGAGTGGGCGGGAGACAGACCCTCCAAACTGTGCCACTTCTAACTCCACTAAGCCCCTGTTTTGGGCAAAACCCTGGGGACCTAGACTAGTGTGGTCCTGGTGCACAGGGGAGCTGGAAAGGAAGCAGTTAGAGGCACTGCGGGCATGCATGTGCACAAGGACCACTCGAGCGATTACCCAGTCATGTGAGACTCACGGGCCGTGGAGGGCAGGGCCGACTGGAAGGTAAGGCAGTCCCTTAAGCCCTGAGACTCAACAATCCCAAGGTCATAAGAAGGCTTCTTTGGTTTTTCAAGTCTGGTATCATAAGGCTGAATCCAACACAGAAGTTTCCCGGCATAATAAAAATGCCGAGACAAGGGAAGGGATCACAAACAAAAGAAATGGAGGGAAAAAACAAGTGGATATAGAGTTCAAAACCACACTTATAAGGTTTTTCAAGAATATGCTAGAGAAGTTGGATAAAGTTAGCAAGAGCCAAGAGGAGATGAAAAAGGACCAACTAGAGATGGAAAAGGACCAACTAGAGATGAAAAAGGACCAACTAGAAATTAAACAAACACTAACTGAAATAAAAAATATTATAAGGGTCCTAAAAGCAGACTAGAGGAAGGCAAGAATCAAGTCAAAAATTTGAAATATAAAGAAGCAAAAAACACTCAACTAGAAAAGCAAGAGAAAAGATTTCAAAAATGTGAATATAATGTAAGGAGCCTCTGGGACCGCTTCAAGCGTACCAAAATCAGAATTGTGGGGGTGCCAGAGGAAGAGAGAGAGCAAGATACTGAAAACCTATTTAAAGAAATAATGACTGAAAACTTCCCACATTATGATGAAAGAAATAGACTTACAAGTCCAGGAAGCACACAAAAGCCCATATAAAAGGAATCCAAAGAGGACCACACCAAGACACATCATAATTAAAATACCAAGAACAAAAGACAAAGAGAGAATATATTTTTTAATTAAATATTTATTATTCAGATTATTACATTTGTTTCTCTTTTTTCCCCTCCATAGCACCCCTCCACCCAGCTCCCACCCTCCCTCTGCCCTTAGCTCCCTCCCATTGATCTCATCCATAGGTGTATGATTTTTGTCCAGTCTCTCCCTGTACACCCTTCACCCCTTTCCCCCTAAGAATTAACAGTCTACTCCCTTTCTGTACTCCTGATTCTATTATATTCACCAGTTTATTCTGTTGATCAAATTTTTAATTCACTTAATTTTTAGATTCACTTGTTGATAGCTATGTATTTGTTCATAATTTTTTGTCTTTTACCTCTTTCTTCTTCCTCTTCTAGAAGAGTACCCTTCAGCATTTCATATAACACTGGTTTGGAGTTGATGAA
>PVJN01006789.1:0-73464 GCA_004026805.1 Lasiurus borealis | reverse complement strand
CCACCAACCCCCTCCCCCCCCCCCACACACAGACAGAGACGGCAGATAAGGAGGAAGGCATGACTCGGCAGAATAAAAGTGAACATTTAATGCCACCATCATTTGATCTTTGAAACAC
The DNA here is from genome assembly GCA_004026805.1 of Lasiurus borealis. Classification (NCBI taxonomy): domain Eukaryota; kingdom Metazoa; phylum Chordata; class Mammalia; order Chiroptera; family Vespertilionidae; genus Lasiurus; species Lasiurus borealis. The sequence continues at coordinate 73,346 of PVJN01006789.1, read as the reverse complement.
CAGGATCTCTTTTGACAACATGTGCACCTCATACGCCGCAGACAACGGAAATGGCAGCAGCGGTGGCTCGTGTCCCTGTGTCCCGTGCTAGGCGGTCCCCCGGTGGGGACGGCTGCTGGCCGCACCGTGCCCAGGCCCAGGCCAGCTCTCCTCGCCGCCCGCCGGGCCTGCCCATGGACAGAGCCGCTGCCTTTCTGACTTTAACGAATGAACTTTATTAGAAATGTTGAACAGCAAACACTCGTAAGCTAAGAACTCAATGTTCAAAACGGCACCAATCTCTGATCCAGTTAAACAGTGAATCTCGAACAAGGACGTTAAATACAACCATTGACTTTGCCAACAGGATTGCATGAGCTCGGAGGATTTTCTGTTGCAGACACGATAAATGCACTTGGCAGGCCCGGCCGCCGTGTCCGACGGCCCGTTGCTAGGCGAAGCATGTCTATGTACACGCACACGTCACAGGGCCGGAGGCCCCGTAGCACAACGTCCCGCTTTTACAGACTAGAAAGTTCCAGAGAAGCCAGGCCATCCCCCACAGCCACAGGACTCCTGTCAGAACCGGGTCAGAACCGGGTTCCTGTCCCGCGCTCCGCACCACGCCGCAGACCTTCTGCACACATGCGCCCGCCCGCCCCGTCACACGCCAGCGCCTCCGCCCGGTGCGCCACCACGCACACGCCTGGTGCGGCGGCTCCTCGGGGAAGGAGCCCGAGGTGCGGGTTCGAGGGGTCTGCCAGGAAGCCCTGTGCCAGGCGCTGCTGGCCTCATGCTCTGTCCGTCTCTAACCGGTTCCCCAGCTCCCGCCCCAGCTCTCACTGCTTCACAGCCCGTTACCCCTTCTCTCCACACGACCCCAGAGGGCAGCTTGCATTACCCCGACCCTGCAGGGGAGCCCGAGGCCAGCGCAGTCCAGCAGCGGCCCCACCCAGCGCGAGGCTTCCCTCCGTCCGGCCCGGGGAGGCCCTGAGCCCCACGCACGTCGGGTTGCAGGACTCGCTCAGGTGCTGTGGTTTCTCCAGGAACAGGCGGTGCCGCAGGTGAGGAGCTCTCGTTGCTTTTCCATCCCCCTCGGAGCACCGGGGGCTCTCGGGGGATGCAGGAACCTTACTCCGTCTGCCTCTGTTTTCAGATTTCAGCCTCGAACCAGCCGGTCCTCTCCCGCCACTCCAGGCCCATGGAAGCAGGTTTCTAAGCCGCTGAGCATCGAACTCAGAATGAAGGTACCTCTTCCCCATCAGCTGCTCACCCAGAAACAGCTCAGGCTGAGCTGAGCGCCTGCTGGCAGGACTGGGCCTGGTCCCGTTCTCTGGGCCTAGTTCTCGTTCCTCCCCGGCCCCTGGCTCCCCAGAGGGAGGGACCAGCCGCAGCAGACGCACCAAGTGCATGCGGATGTGGAGGCGCAGACAGCAGTGCCCACCGTGATGCACAAACAAGTGACAAAACACAAGCGATGCTCCAGAGCGACATGCTGACTTCCAGGTGAGTGACAGCTTCCTTCATCGGACGTGACAATGGGGGTGTTAGCGGAATGGAGGGTGCAGAAAACGAGCCTTTTCCCTGCGAAGGTCATGTCTGTGCCCACGAGAGAGAGGGGCGCATGCCGGGGCCTCCGCCCTCCCCTGTCCACATGGGCGCGGACCGCTCTACTTGGGGGATGTTATGGGCTATCTGCCCTGTGCCCCCCGCCATCCGGTGCTGAGCGGCCACCCGAAGGCAGAATGCGTTTGTTTAGAGGCGGATTAAACCGGCGTCTACGAATTTTCAAAGAACTGTTTTTTTGGAGAACGTGAGTTTGAGTGGTAAGCACGTCTCCTGGACCGGAGCCGTGTTTTTATCTGGAAATGATAAGCAGTTCATAATAGGAAAAAGATGTGTGTGTCAGGAAGACTGCTGAGCGACGCAGTTTATGGGATTTTATGGATGTTGAGGGATTTGCTGGAGGAGGAGGAAGAGAGATGAAACTACTTCCCGCAAAGAAACTACTTCCCGCTCCTGAGCTGCCCATCCCCCACGCCAGACCCTTCCCTGCCCTGGCAGCGCCCGTCCTGTGCCGCTCCACCGGCCCAGAGGAGAGCGGGCAGGCCGCCCTCAGATGGGGCTCCGGGGGCAGGACCCCCTCTCAGTGGACGGGGCTCCGTGCTGCTTGTTGAGATGCACCCTCTGCCGTGGGCAGCTCCGGGGACAGGGCCGTGGACAGTTTATCCAGCACCGCCTGGTCATGGACAGACTTCCCATGCGTTGCTTCCTGGCCCAGTTTCGGGACCAAAGCACATGGCCGTTAACAGCGAGGAACCCCCCGGACGGGCTTGAGGGTGGCCAGTGTCCAGCAGGGAGAGCGGCAGCAAACCCACGAACCGTCTGGTCTCCAGGGAAGAGAGCTCCTCTTCAGTCCTGTCTCTCACGGGCTACGGTCCCTTTTAGAACAAGGAACTTAAGAACATTCGCGACCTCGGTATTTGGAAAGCGAGGGGCCAGGAGGCCCAGGCTGACGACGGCGGCTTCACAGGGAACCCGGAGGACAGTGATGGGTGGACCAGCCCAGATCAGCACCAGAATCAAAGGCCCAAGGAGGGCTTCTGGCTCCGCGTGACTGGAACCAGCACAGGTGCCCGTCTGTCCCACGCCTGAGCCGCCCGCCCTGCACGGTGTGGGCACGTGGGGCAGGACCGCCTGCTGAGAGCACCCCCTTTTGGCTCCAGCCAACATGACAACAGCCTGGTTCCTGCCTCCGGTCTCCACATGGGCTGCGGCCTGCCCCTCCCGGCCTGTCAGCATGGGCGACCCCGGCCTCACATACAAGGCCCTGCGCCCGGGATGGCAGCCGGGATGAACGGCAGCCGGGCGTGTCCAACCTGGAGGAGACCAGAGTGAGCGGCTTCCCGGGAACCTGGGATTCAAGGGCCAATCGGACACACAGCTCGCAGGCGGACAGACTTCCCAGAGAAGGTGACAGCACCCACCGCACGAAACACCATTCAGACACGCAGGGCCTCACTCCCGGCGACAGCATCGCTCCCGCTCTGGATCCCAGCTTGTTCTGCTGCTAATGCGTCCTCTTCACTCTAAACTTCGGGGTGCGTGGGGAGTGGATTCCAAGCAAGAAATCCAGGCTCTGCCTCTGAGTGCTCATTCAAGTCCCACGGCTCTGGTCCTATCACGTGCGGTTGATGACACCCCTGCCTGCACGGTGCTCTGTCCACCAAGAGGAGGCAGTGCAGAGCCGCCGAGCAGCCCCAGCCCCTGCCCTGCTCCTCGGCCAGAGGACCGACCGGCTTCTGTGTGGCGCAGGCACAGGTGGGGTTGGGGACACCACCGCAGCCCAGAGTCCGTGTTCCGTCCGTGTCCGCAGGACCCTCCTAAGGCGGTCGCGTGCCCTGAGGGGCAGCAGCATGGATGGCGGCCTCTGCCCGCTGCTCCCGCTCCCGCTGAGGCCAGCGTCCTGAGGGTCGGCCCACGTGCGGTGTCAGGGACTGCGAGGCCCATGGAAGGAGCTCCTGGCGTCCCCAATCCCTCAGACCTGGCGGCGGCCACGCCCCTGGCTGAGCGAGGTCTGTGCCGTTTTTTCGGGTGACCCTGCAGGCGAGGCGCCAGCCCCTGAGGCGTCTGCCCAGCCCGGGAGCGAGATGTGCCGGGAGAGGGCAGGGACGCGGCTGCTGATCAGGCTTTGTTCCCGGCAAAGACCAGGTGCCACGTGGAAGCTCAAACCCAGGTCGGGGTCCCCGGGCCCAGACGCTTCCACAGTGTTGCTGTCCAACAGGTTGGTTCCCAACAGTGCGAGTCCAGAGGACAGAGCCTTCGGTGCGGAGGCCAGGGGTGCAGGAAGCGAGGGGAAGGTCCGACTGGAGGAACCTCCCACCGACAGAGCTCACGGCCGCCGTCCTGTCCCAGCAGGAGGATGGGGACTGAGGACTCAGGTCCCGGCTCCTACGGCGAGCTGCTGGGCACCTGTCCCCGGAGGCACACGGAGAAGGAGCCACACGGACGAGGAGCCACAGGCCCTTGTTCCCGGGGCCGGGCCGCAGGCGGTGCGGGGACTGCGGAGCAGGGAGCGGCTCCCAGATACACTGAGCTGGGGGCACAGCTTTCTGTGAAACCCTGGGCACCTCCCAGGGGAGGGCAGGTTAGGGGCGGGCCGGAAGGCAGGGGCTGCCCTGCTCCCCGCTGGTATTCGTGGGACCGTCCTCCCAGGCTCTGAGCCTCACTAAAATGGGGATCATCGTGGCCTTAGGGTGTGTGGCAGGATAAGCATCTTCATCCGAGAGCATGGCTCAGCGTTCCGGGAGCCGAGCCCTGTCTGTCTGCTCACCGGTGTGACGGGCACTGCTCGGGCGCCCAGGCGGGGGGCCTTCCGGGGAGGGGCTGTGGGCCGTCTGTCTGAGCAGCACTCTGGACAGAGCGTGTGTGCAGCTCCCATCTCTTCTCGCTCTCAAGCAGGGGTGCCTTTTTCGACCTTTTGGATGTTTATCCCATCATCTGTGGACTTCACAAAAGTATTGACTGAACAATCAGCCTGCTCGGCTTGGTCAGTGTTTCACTCACTGCCTCCTGCCTGGGCAGGGCCGGACCACATGGTCCACATGGCGTGTGGCCTGCGGGCCGGACATTCCCCACCCCTGTGAGTCTAACGTGGCACAGCTGGCGCCCCTGAGCGCATCCACGCCGAGGAGGTCCTGGAGCTCGGCAGGATCCTGCTCTCATCCACGCCCGGACCTCGAGCACAGAAGCGTTGGCTCCGGCGTTGGCTCCAGCTTCCAGTCCAGAGTCTTTGGAATGAAAACGCCAAGTGCTGCAGGGCCCTGAGCACCGGTGATCGGGCAGAGGGGCCTGAAGGCGCGGGAGGACTTGGGGGGACACGACGAACGAGCCCCCGCCCATAGGGTCGTCGTCTCCTTTCTGCTCAGTGCCCCCGGACCACCGTCCGCTGCCTCCTCCTCCTCCTCGGGTCTCCGCGTGCGGCTGGGGCGGCCTCAGCCGTGAGAGACGGTTAACATTTATTCAAAGCGACACCAACCCAGAAACATCACTACACACACAACAGCCAGGACGGGCGCGCCGGGGCAGTGCGGGGACCAGCCTGGGACAGCACGCTTCTGCTCCGCTGTTTGCATCTCCACCAGCACCGTCTGCGCACACGAAGGAGACGGAGGAGGCGTTGGGGTGACAGTGAAGATCTGCAAGGCACTTAATCAGCCGTCGGGGACCGGTCTGGCGGCGTCTCGGCTTCCCCACAGCAGCCCACGTCCCCCCGCCTTCCTCGCCAAACCGGCGCACCGGGGAGGTCTCTTTGCCCGGCGGTCCTTGTGGACAAACAAGTTCCAGAAAGTTCCTCAAAGTGCTTTTTCAGTCTCACGGGGCTTCCACTTCCCTTGGCCTCCCACCGCTCTCTCCTCGCACGTGTGTCCGGTGTTCGCACCTCTCCTCTGAAATGCACTGCTCAACGTCTCGCAGACTTGCCACCAACCTTCGTCCTCCTTCTGTGGTCTCAGCGCCGCCTGCACGGGCCTGGCTGGGGGTCCGGGAGCCTGGAGTGTGGGCCTGGAGTGTGGGCCAGGCTGGGGGTCCCGAGGGCCTGAGGCCTGGTGTGGGCCTGGCTGTGGGTCCCGGAGCCTGGAGTGTGGGCCTGGCTGTGGGTCCCGGAGCCTGGAGTGTGGGCCTGGGGCCTGGAGTGTGGGCCTGGCTGTGGGTCCCGGAGCCTGGAGCGTGGGCCTGGCTGGGGGTCCCAGGAGCCTGGAGTGTGGGCCTGGGGCCTGAAGTGTGGGCCTAGCTGGGGGTCCCAGGAGCCTGGAGCGTGGGCCTGGCTGTGGGTCCCAGGAGCATGGGCCTGAGGCCTGGAGTGTGGGCCTGGCTGTGGGTCCCGGGGGCCTGGCTGGGGGTCCCAGGAGCCTGGAGCGGGGGCCTGGCTTGGGGTCCCAGGAGCCTGGAGAGTGGGCCTGGGGCCTGGAGTGTGGGCCTAGAGCGTGGGCCTGGCTGTGAGTCCTGGGGGCCTAGAACTTGGGCCTGAGAGCCTGGAGCGTGGGCCTGGCGGGGGCCCCGGGGGCCGGGGCGGGCGGCGCTGGCTTCACCGGTGCCGGGAGGTGATGTCGAAGCAGGTGATCATCATGAGGTGGGCCTTGCAGAAGTTGACGCGGCTCTCCAGGCGCTCCGTCACGCACTCGAGCGCCTCCAGGTGCTCCAGGGAATCCAGCTCCCACACCTGCTCCAGGTCAACTGCGGAGAGAGAGGCCGGTGGGACGGGCGCCCGGCAGGCCTGGCCGGAGCTCTGCACCCTGCACCCTCCCCGTGGGCAGCCGTCCCCTCCCTGGGCCGCCTCGCATGCAGCTGCCCACCCCCTGCCCAGGGCAGGTGAGGAAGGCCTCTGGCCCTTGCTGCTTCCCCACCACCCTTCTACCCCATCCTCTCAGCCTCGGGGCCACCCTCTGCCCGCTGTGCTTCCCCCACGGGCAAGGCAAGTGGGGGGCGTGTGCAGGGGGAGGGGCGGGGCTGAGGGCTGGGGGAGGCTGGGAGGCCACAGGAAAGGAGCTTAAGGGCAGATGCTTTCGGGTCCCCAGTCAGCGCAGCCGTTCGGGACCAGGTTTGGGCTTTATTTTGTGTAAAGGGAACTGTCTCTCAAAGACAGACAGGCTATAGGTGGTCACCCAACCTGGCTGCCTGCGAGAGGAAATGCGGCTGCCTGCTACCGTTCTCGCTCAAAAGGCTCGTCTTGCTTGTGCGCAGCCTGCAGGCTCCCCTAGTACCGGGCTCTACCCGCCCGGCCTGTGAATCCTTGTCGGTTTCGGGCTAGACCCGGTGCTGCCGGGGCCGGAGCAGGAGGGAAACTCACTGCAGGGGCTCTGACTGAGACCCATGGCGGTCATCTTGCAGGAGCAATGCTCACACCCCTCCCTGCTGCCCGCCCCCAGCCCTCCCACGCCCCGAAAGTGGGCGTGTGCACTCTGTGTGACCGTCTCCGTGTGATGGGCACCGAGGCCCTGGGTTCAGACACAGACACCGGCTCACCCCGCTCAGGGGCCAGGCTGTTCGGCAGCGACCCCGGCTACAGTGAGGTCACCCAGGCTGGTTCTAGGGGTCAGAGGCCTGGTGCTCTGAGTGGCAGGAGGCCCAGCACACTCAGCTGCTGCTGTCACATCAGCGGCCCGGACTTACACTCGCTGAGCCACTGGTCGGGGTCCAGCATCAGGTGCTGCTTGGTCGCCTCCAGCTCCTGCATCAGCCACTCGTACTTGGCCCGGACCTCGGCGATCCTCTGCTGGCGGCGCTCCAGGGTCCTCAGCTTCGCGTTGAAGCCCACTCCCTCCTGGGCAGGTGGGGGGAGAGAAGGAGGGGAGAGGCAGGGGGTGAGGGGGAGAGGCAGGAGGTGGGGGAGAGGCAGGTGGTGGGAAGAAGTGAGTGGGGACAAGGAAAGGACAGGGAATGTGGGGTGCCGGGGTCACCCCAGCCCACTCTCAGCTCAGACACCCCAGCGCAGGCCAGGCCACCCCAGGGACCTGTTACATTAAAGCAGCCGCATTGTGAGCTGGAGCCTTGAGGAGGTTTGACGGGAAACGTGGGACCCTCCTGGGTCCTGGGTCCTGGGTCCTGACTGAGCCCCACCCGCGGGGAAGCCGGCTGAGGAGTCCCCCTGGGCCTGAGCCCCCTTGGGGCGGTGCCCCATCCCTTCCCCGGGGGCACCCCACCCAAGGGGGAGCAGGCACGCACCTTGCCACTGCCCCCCTGCCGCCGCTGCAGCCGCTCCACGTCGTCGATCTCGTAGACTTTGATCTCGAAAGGCTCCCCGAGGCCCCTCTGGGCGCTGCGCAGGGGCCCGTCCACCCAGCGGAGCCCGGCGCCCGGGGCCGGCTTCCTGGCGGGCGAGGGCGTGTCCAGGGACAGCGCGGGGATGAGCCTCCGTCTCTGGGAACCTGAAGGGGTTGAGCCCGGAGTTAATTTTTTAAATTTCCATCTTTTACACAGACTTTCTGTGATGCCCGCGGTAGGACCATGCCAGGGCCCGGAGCCTGCAGCAGAGGTGAGTCTGAGACACCCCAGCGCCCCTTATTGAGCGTCTCAGCATTGATTGACCCCCTTAAACGGGCTGGGCTTTGCTCCCAAGGCTCAGGAGCCCCGCCTCACCGTAGAACCACCTCCAGTCCCACCTGAGATGCGCACACCCACATTCGCCTCAGCACAGCCCCCGGGCACCCGGCAGGACGGACTATGGTGAGGTCACCCAGGGTCGTGCTAGGGGTCAGAGGCCTGGCACCAGGTCATGGAGGAGCAGGAGGCCAGCAACACTCTGCTGCTGCTGACGATCACACATCAGGGCGAGTGGGCAAGGAGGACGAGCTAGAAGTGCACGTACAGTGACACAGTAGCCAGGGAGGCCCGGTACAGTGGGGAGCAGTCACTCACATGCAATCAGCTGCAAGAAGCGTGTGTGCTGCAGGTGGCCTGGAATGTCGGGGACCACTTCGTAAGTTATGTGTCTAACCACCTGAAGCTAATCCTATCTTCTACCTAATAAGAGAGTAACATGCTAACTGACCGTAACTTCACGACACCCAGCAGCCAATTAGGAGTGAGTATGCAAATTAACCCAACAAAGATGGTGATCACTTTGCATATGCAGGCACTGAGTGGCCAGGGGTGGGCGGGTCACCTACGCTGTCGCCATGGTGATGATGCAGGCATTCCACCCCTCACCTGGCTGCGCCGGGCCTCTGGGCAGTGTGGGAAGGCAGAAAGGTGGCTCTGGGCAGGAGCAGAAAGGAAGCTCCAGCCAGAGTGAAGGTGGTGCTGGCAGCCAGGGAGAGGAAGGCCCATTCTGGCACAAGCCTTTGTGCACTGGGCCTCCAGTACCAAATCATATCAAACGTAAGGGCACCAGTGAGCGGGTGTCCTGGACTTCCTGAGCATTTGGATTTGGTTACCAGCAAACCCATTCTGACAACAAACTGGCATCACCCGCCAACAACCCCTGCAGGGCCTCCCTGCCCTCTCGCCTCCCCCACAGGTACTGAGAGCCTAGCGTAGGGTGTGTGTGGGGGGGCGAGGGGGACAGGGACCTTGCTCAGACCCCAGGAAATGTGAGCCAGAGGGTGTGACAGGGCCCACAGGCTGCGCCCTCCCAGGAGAGCACTGACCACAGGCCTGGGTCTGGGCCCCCACGGATGTGACTTCTCGGGCTACTGCACGCGCCCCCCGCTGCCGATCTCAGTCTCTGCCAACGACCACTTCCTCCCAGTTGCCGGAAGGTCAGGAGGAAGCGCCTCAGCTGCCAATGGCGTGGGGCTCCAGCCGCAGCCTGAACCAGCTTCCAGCTGCCCTCCTTCCTCCCTCCCTGCTCGTCAGCCCAGCACTCGTGCAGGACAGAGGGCAGCTAGGGAGAGGCGTGCAGGCCTGTCACCAGCTGCCCGCCAGCTATTGCTGCCTGCAATGGCCCAGATTTGACCTGAGAAAGCTCGCCCCCAGCAGGGACTGAGCCCCTGCAGCCCTGGCTGCTGACCACCCGCACCGAGAGGCCCCGACCTTTCCCAGCCCCGCCTCCTCTGCAGCACGGCGGCCCCGGGAGAAGTCTGACCTGCTCCACATCAGAGTCCGGGCAGGAGTGCCACACGGAGTCTGAACACGTGGCCTCTGGTCCAAACGTCGGGAACACGGCGCCTGAGCCCTGAGAGCCCCCTCCTCGGCTCCCCGCCCTCTGTCTTCCCTCTGACTCATGTGTGGAGCAAGACACAGATCAAAAGCCTGAAGCCCCGGTGACGGAAGGAGCCACAGACGTCAGAGGGAGAGGACGAAGGGTCCGCCCTACGGCCGCCCGGGCTGCAGTCCTGCAGGGAGGCCGTTTCCACGCGGGGGGCGAGGCAGGGCCTGAGGGGCCCCGGTCTCCTCGAGGCCTCAGGGGAGACACAGCGGTGGCCAGAGAACGCCCATGATGCCGCACATGGCAGTGAACGCACCCTCACGCGTGTGGTGACGCTGGCGTGCACAGCCTACGCGCTGCCTGTCACATGAAGCACAGCGCACGCCTCACATGCAGTCACACCCAGGCTCCTGCAGGCGTGTTCACTACCCGTGCTTTCCAGCGTGTCAGAGTGGACTCACTCTCCTTAAGCACGCAGCAGCCTCTCCTTCACGTGTGCTCATCTCACGTGTCAATGTCTCGCGTGTCCACGCCTCCCGGCAGCACCGCTGGCTCCCATGCGGGTTGAACCCGGTGTTCCTGCACCAGGCGCGGCGCGGGCTCGTGGCCGGGAGCCACAGGCTGGGGAAGTGCATGAGCCCTGTGATGCTCACACGACAGAAGCCTGACAACGCGAGTTACTCTCAGATGCGTCCTGTGGTCAAGGGCTGTGACGACAGGGATCCTTAGAGATGCGTGTGTTCAGGGCACCCCAACGTGGGTGCCCGTTAAGAGCCCGCTGCTTTCATCTACCTCGCTCTGGCCGCCGAACCTCACGCTCCCCTCACCGCCTCGGCCTCCAGGGTCCAGGGCTTCTCTCCCACCCCCTTCCACTCTGCGTGGCCTCAGGCCCTCAGTCCGCCGCTTCTGCTGGGGTCTGGACCCTCCCTTCCCCTAATACCCTCCCCTGCCCCTGGCACTCGGCAGGGCGCCCGGTTCACGGCTCTCCCTTCTCTCCAGGTGGATGGCAGGCTTCCCACAGTGGCGTCTCCCGCACTGTCCTCTCCTCCCTGCACCACACATGCCGGGAACTCCCGTCACCACGCTCTGAAAACGCAGAGGCCTGGGCACTCCCTAACAACTGACCAATCTCCCGGGCGACGGGCTGGCTTAGGAAAGGAAGCCACGCGCACCAGCCTGTGGCCTCAGAGACCGGGCTGTGCCACGCCCCTCGCTCTGCTTCTTATCTGAGAACTCAGGAGCCAGAAAAGAGCGCTCTACCCAGAGGTCGCACCCCACAACACGCAGCCTCCTGCCTGTGGCTCTGTGTCCTCGTGGCTCCGCCCAGGGCCAGCAGGACGAGCTGCGGCCCACACTCCCCTCCACGCGCCTGCAGGACCCTGAGCTGTGAGGGGCTCACCGGCCCTCTCCTCCGCGTGCACAGCTTGGCGCTCAGCTTCCTCCCTGTATGCCTTCCAGCTCCCTCTCCCCGGCCGCCAGCCTTTCGGACCTCCCAGACCACCTCGGACCTCGGACCACCGGCGGGCGATCCCATTCTAGCTCCCTCCCCCAGCCGCTGGAGCATGAACATCCTCCAGACCCAGCGCCATCTCCGAGAGGGCACCTGCGTCTTCTCGTGGCCCACCCCTCGCTGTCACCCCAGCTGGCTGGCCGGGCACTGCCCTCGAGGAGGGTCATGGCTTCCCTTAAGGAAGCTGCTCTGGATTTCCGCTGGCCATTTGTTTCTCCGTGTTCTCTCCCGCCCACCTCACCAGGCCTCGGAAGACAGCGTCTGAGCAGGACAGCGCAGAGCCAGGCCGCGGCAGAGCCATCAGCATGCAGCCCTCCTCCTAGCTCCCACAAACCCAAACCGCAAACGCACGTCTCGAGAGCAAGTAGAAGGTGTTGGGAGAACGCAATGCCTCGGTGGATTCGAGCAACTGCATTAGGCCAGTGAGAGCACAGAGCGCTCGCCACACTCGGGGCACGGCCACGTGCACGCCACGCAGCGATCTGACCGCCGGGCTGCACTTCAGTGCCACCGTGATTCCCCCCCGTCCCAGAGCCTCGGGCCACGGGGCCCCATCGGCTTCTGCCGCCACCAGGTCAGAGGGCAGCTGCTCCGACTGCTCCCGGGGGCTCCATGCCTGGGCCTGGGCGCTGGGTGGGGCACCGAGGAGGGACAGGCAGCCTCGTGCCCCCAGGGGCGAGTGTGGGGGCACCGCCGCTCAGCAGGCTGCTGGCCAAGGGCAGTCACAGCCTCGAGGCCTCCTCACGCCCCAACAGCAGGTCTGATTCAGAGACCCCTCCCCGGCAGGCGACAGGCTTAAGGGCAGAGAGATGGGGTGTCGGTGCCACCGGTCCGGGCGCCCTCACCACCCGCAGGGCAGGCAACATGGGGTTCGGCCCTGCACCCCCTGTACCCCCGTCCCCCCTGGCCCCGTGCCCCGTGCCTACCTGAATTGGAGCGTTTCTTTGGGGCCTTGAGGCTGCGGCAGCGCCCGCCCACGGAGCTGCTGTTCTCGCTCATGGAGTCCTGGGCGGAGGAGGCGCTGCCCGTGGCCTCGCTGTCGCGCATCATGCTCTCGTAGCCGCTGCTGCCGCCGCTGTGGTAGAAGAGCGCCGTCTTGCCCATGGCGGGCGGCAGCTCGCCGCTGAGCACGCTGCTGTTGTCGCTGCCGTGGCCGCTGCTGCAGCGGTGCGGCTTCCGGGGCGGCGTGACCTTGCTGTAGGGCGAGGGCAGCAGGGGCATGGCCGCCAGCTTGTCCTCGGGGGCCGCCGCGGCGCGCTCCTCCTCCGGCCCGGCGGCCCGTGGCGGCGGCGGCCCCGCCCGGGAGCCCGCGCCGCCCTGGAGCAGCTCCGAGATGCGCCCGTTCACCGCCCGCAGGGGCAGCTTGGCGGCCAGGCCCGCGCCCCGGCTGCGGCTCAGCGACTGCGTGGACCAGGACATGTGCCGCCCGCCGGCCGCCGGGGCGCAGCTCTGGCCCACGGACTGCGGCAGCGACTTGGTGGAGAAGCTGAGCGTCTTGGTGGGGGGCGTGGACAGGCTGCGCGCCTTGGGGCTGGCCAGCAGCAGCTTGCTCACGGCCGAGATCCGGGACTGGCCGGCCTTGGGCGAGGCCCCGGCCGCGGGCGGGGGCCCCGGGGGGTTGGTGGGCGAGGCCCCGGCGCTGCGGCCCAGGCTCCGGCCGGCGCGGGGCATGGTGCTGTCCTTGCCCGCCTGCAGCCGCGCGCTCATGGAGGCCAGGCTCTCGGCCCGCTCCAGCGAGAGGCACTCGTAGTGGCTGGCGGTGGCCCGGCCCAGCGAGTTGGTCCTGCTGGCCAGCTGCTCGAGCTTGGCGCTGAAGAGCTTGCTGCTGCTGCTGGCGGCCAGCCTGCCGCCCGGCTCGTCGGGGAGGCCGGCCAGGAAGGGCGGGGCCGGGGTCGAGGGGCTGCCGGTGCCGCTGCCGCCGCCACCGCCGGCGCTGTGCTGGGGGCTGGCCCGGTTCTTCTGGTCCAGGCTGGACTTGCGGACGGGCGGCAGCGGCGGGGTGCCTTTGGGCCGGGCCAGGACGCTGTGCTTGGGCGACGCCGCCTTCCTCTCCAGGGCCGCCCGGGAGGCTGGGCCTCCGGTCTCGGGGGCGCAGCGCTGGCAGAGGCCGTCCAGCTCGGGCCGGCCGCCCTTCAGGAAGGCCCGGGGCAGGCTGCTGGACTTGAGGCCCTTGCCGGGGTGCCCGGGGCTCGGGGCGGCCCCGCCGGGCTGCGCCGTCTCACAGCCGTCCACCACCCTGCGGGCGCTGTCGGCCCCGGGGGAGGCGGCCGCCTCGCCGCTCAGCCTGCGGGCGGGGCTGGTCTGCGGGGGCCGGTCCCGCTCGGCTCCCGCCTCGGGCGGTGCGGGGCCGGGGGCCGCCTCGGGCCGCACTGTGTCCTCCCTGGGATGTGCCGTCTCTTTCCTGGCCTCCTCTTCCCGTCGCAGCCACGGGTCCCCGAACGTCGGCTCCTTCTTGGCGCCGGCCTCCTTGCTGTCCGGGGGCGGGGCCGCCGTGGGGACGGTGGCACCGGCCGCCTCCGGCTCCGGGCCGCGCCGGGGGCTCAGGGCGATGCAGGGGTAGACGGTGATGTTGGTCTTCATGGGCACGCACCCGCCCAGGTGCGCCGTGTTGGAGATGGTGACCGTGGCCTTGCCCAGCGCGGAGACCGTGCAGCCTGGGGGGGCGGCGGCTTTGGGGAGAGAGCCCTCCCCGAGCTCAGGCAGGACAAGCAGGCCGTCGGGGCCTGCCCGGGGCTTCTCCCGGCACCCGGCGTTGGCGTTGTGGACGCTGCCCGCGAGCTCCGAGGCCAGAGGGTCCGCCAGCGCCTCCCTGTGCCCGAAGCAGGCCTGCGCCACGAAGCTGTGACAGGACTGCTCGCCCTCGCTGCCCGCGCTGGTCTCGCTGAGCCAGGAGCTGATGGAGGACCGCCGGCTGCCCGCCTCGCGGCCCCGCTCCTCCAGGCCCAGCGAGGACAGGGGCAGGAACTGCGTGATGCTGACCTCGGAGACGGGGGCCGCGCCGGGGCCGCGCTCCAGGTCCTCGCTGACGCTGCCGATGATGCTGACGGGCCGGGAGCCCGAGGCCAGCGCCTGCACCGAGCAGTCGCTGTTGAAGCTGATGATGCTGGCGGGGCGGCCGCCCAGGGCCCCGCTGATGGTCAGCTCCTCCACCAGCGTGAACACCAGCTCGTCCTCGCCGTTCAGCTCCAGCGGCTGCTGCACCGTCACCGTGGTGGTGCTCACCACGCCCGGGGAGCCCGGAGCGGCCGCCGCCGCCGCCGCCGGGCGCGGGTCCTCGGAGGGGCTGTGGGGGGAACCCTGGCTCCCAGCAGACAGCGACTTCTTCAGCACCCGGGGGCTCATGCCCACCGGGGGGGTGCGCCCCTCGGGCGGCGGGGCCTCCCCGTTCGCCAGGCCCGAGTCCGCGCCCGGGGCGGGCGGGGGCGCGGGGCCTGGCAGCACGCCCTTCTGGGTGTGCACTTTGCACCGCTGCGAGGGCGAGCCTGCCGGCCGGTACTCGGCCGTCTTGGACAGGCTGGCGATGCCCAGCCGCGGGGAGCCCAGGGGCCGCGGCTTGCCCTCCACGAAGCCGCAGGAGGCCAGGCTCTCCCGGCTGCTCTGCAGGCTGGGGCTGCGCACGAGCTGGCCGCTGCCCCCGGGGATGCTCCGGGGCGAGGCGGGGGGAGCGGCCGGGACGGGCGAGGGCATCGCGGAGGCCGGGGCGTCGGCGGCGCCCCTGTCGGGCAGCTGGCCCTCTGACCCCGCATCGTCCCTGTCAGACTCGCAGAGGCTGGCGCCGGCCGCGGGGCCCGGCTGTGGGGGGCCCTGGGCCGGCAGCTCCTGGAAGGGGAAGGGGCCGGGCTCCTCGCGGCCGTCGATGCAGTCCAGCCGCTCCTGCAGCTCGGCGAACGTGTTGCACTTGAGGCAGTCCCGCTCGGGCTTGCGGGCGGCCGCCGCCCCGGCCTCGGGGGGCCGGCTGTCGCCCCTCGGCTTCTGCAGGGCCGGCACGATGGGCACGAAGTCCGGGGGGCCCTCGTTGTCCGTGAGCTCCTTGTCGGACAGCGCCGTGCCGCTCGGCCCGATGTAGATGACCGTGTCGCAGGACTGCTCGCTGCTGGACGAGTAGTCGGGGTCGCTGGACAGCGGCGGCACCGGGAAGTCGGGCTCCACGGCCGCCCTGGCCTGGAAGGGCCGCAGCTGCGTGGGCCTGCGCATCCTGCCCTCCTCGCAGGAGCTCTC
The DNA here is from genome assembly GCA_004026805.1 of Lasiurus borealis. NCBI lineage: Eukaryota > Metazoa > Chordata > Mammalia > Chiroptera > Vespertilionidae > Lasiurus > Lasiurus borealis. The sequence goes on along the minus strand of PVJN01006789.1, from coordinate 57,993 downwards.
TCCGCCCGACGAGCTCGACGTGTACTGCGGGCGAGAGGGCGGTCAGGTGGGTGGCCCCGGGGCCCCAAGGAGCCCCCGAAGTTACCAGTTGGCTAGAGGCTCCCCGGGCTGCTGGCTGGCTGCCTGCCCTGCACGTGGGCAGTTGCTGGCTGTGCCAGGCCAGTGCGCCTCATGTGCCCAGGGCAGCCCCTGCGTGGCACACGGACAGAGTCCGCTCCCGAAGGGGGACCAGCTGGGCCGGGCTGAGCTCAGGGCGGAGGGGTCACTGACGTGGCCCCCAGGTCACTGTGGCCCCTTGTCCCACGGAACGCGGGCTGGAAGGACTTGTTTTATTATTTGTGAAAAGCTACAGAAAGGGCGGGAGAGCCACGCCCCCAGCGGCCCTGGGTCAGAGCGGTCACCATCGTTACCTCCCGCACGGTCCTCTCACGCCCCCCTGGCCTCTGCTCGCCAGCTGAGCCCCGTGGGGTGTAGCGGACTCTGAGCACCAGCCACCCCTGACCTCACGGGGCAGACCCAGCGGCCTGAAAGGCCTCCTGGACACGCAGGGGAAGGGCCACCGAGCGAGGGGCGAGCAGGGACACGGGGCACCGTCTTGGTCTCCGTCCGTGGGACCAAGGCCGGGGGAGCGTTAGTCCTTCCGTCCCTCCCACGTGGACGTGTAAAGGGGACAGCGCTTCGGTCAGGGGTCCAGCTGGATCACCCCAAAAGGCACCGACTGTGGGGCCCGGAAGTGAGGGACACCCCTGCCCCAGATGGAGGCTGAGCTCGCCCCCATCCCCGCTTTCCCCCACCCCCCATCTCGGGGCAGGGAGACTGCTGAGCTGGCTTTTCCTGAGCGGCTTCCTCCCCCTCCCCCACCCCGAGCTCCCACCTTCGTTTTCTTCTTCTTCATCCTCAGGACGCGGGAGGCGATCTGGATGGTGGACAGGGTCTCGGCGTAGCTGCCGGCGGCGGCCGAGATGTGCGCGATCATGGTGGTGCGGCAGTTCACGTTGCCCAGGGACTCGCGCAGCAGCATGGTGAGCTTGCTGTCCCTGCGGGGCGGGCGGCGTGAGGGGCCCGTCAGCTCACTCTGCGTGAGGCTCTTCGCCCTGGGCAGCCGAGCAAGTCTCACCCCCGGGGCAGCACTCACACAGACGCCTACCCCGGCCCGGCCCCGGCCGTGACAGGCGCCCTGTCTGTGCCCAGAGGGCCCTGCACGCACACTGAGGTGGGACAGAGCGGGGACGGCTGTGACCAGTGGTGCCACTGCTGGCCATACCCATGGCTCTTCCTGTGAATCTCTGCCCACGGGACACCCCTGCCTGTACACAGGAAGGACACCTCTGCTCACAGGATACCCCTCCCTGTACACGGGATACCCCTGCTCATGGGACACCCCTGAATATAGGACACCCTGCTCACAGGACACCCCTCCCTGCACACGGGACACCCCTGCCACAAAGCCAGCCCCCCAGCTGGGAACTTGTGTTGAAGATCCGGGTGTTTATAAAAGGCCCTTTTTCCAAGGAGTCGCACCAGCTTCTTGCTATTGTCGCCTAACTCATATTTGTACCGAATGTAATAAAGGAACTCCTGTGCCTAAAAGTGGTGAAATGCAGACACAGCCGAGCAGTCAGCCAGCAGCGGAACACACAACTTCCTAGAAAAACCTCTGCTGGGGACTCAGCAGGGGTTGAGGGGGGCCCGGGCCCTGAGCCTGAGGAGGAGGCCCAGGCATCAACCCAGTTTCCAGGATCTTTAAACGGACCTGGCGGAGGCTCGGGTTCCATCCCTGTTCTTGTCCCAGCTCCTCCCGCCTGGCTTCTAGAGGGCGGCTCACCCTCCAGCCACACGCCTGCTCAGCTGCCGCCACCTCATCTCACCTCCAGAGGCAGCCCACTTCCCAGGCGCCCTGTGCACGCTCAGCTCATACCCATATGTGTTCACACATGTGCACGTTCATCTCACACCCGTGTATGCTCACACCCCTGAGTGTGTTCACAGCGTCAGGTGATGGTTTGTCCTCCCCTCTGTGACCCTGTCAGTCCCTGCACAGCTCCCTGAGGGGGACAGGCCTGCTGGGCTGACGCAGTGTGACACACAGGCCTCCGTCCTCAGCGATCAGCCTGGGAAATGGGAAGACATTTCTCATGGGACGAGGACAATCGTTTTTCCTTTCCATCTGGGACCAATTCAGGTGCCGATTTGGGGCTGCTGGGCTAACTCGGGCTCAGTTCCAGGGCAATTTAAAAACATACCAGGGTTCCTTTCGAGCAAAACAACCAGCGACAGAGTGGGCGAGGAGAGGGGCTGTCTGTGTGTCCTCCCCAAATGCATGTGATGTGTTAGGAGGTGGGCCTCTGGGAGGTGATTAGGTCAGGAGGGTGGGGCCCCCTCGAACTGGTTAGTGCCCTTGTGAACGAGGCCCCAGAAGCCCCCTTGCCCCTCCCACCACGTGATGTTATGGTAACAAGACGCCGTCCAGGAACCACGAGGCTGGACCTCTCCAGACCCTGAATCTGCGTCGCATTGATCTAGGTCCCAAACCCCCGCCTGCAAAATAAACTTGTGTGGTTGAGGCCACCCCGTCTGTGGTAGTTGTCACAGCAGCCCGGACTCAGCGAACTGCATGCAAATATCTAATGCCTTTCACCACCCATCCAGAGGAACACCATTGCCGCCCGCAGTGCCAACGATCGAGGGGCAGTCACATCCGCTCCGCCCGGGCAGACAGACTCTGCGCAGGTGCCACACCTGGCCGAACGTGGCGGGTTGGGGAGGGGGTGGAGACAGCACCCATGGGGTTCAGCGTGTGCACATATAGCCAGTTCTTAGTTCTCGTGACAGCAGCCCTGTTAACATGGGATCCATGCACACGGCAGGGCTGCTCCTGGGAAACACATGGGGGAGGTCCTGGAGGCCTGGGTCACGGGGTCAGGAGGTCAAGACGGAACCTGGTTGCATAAGAGTTTCTGTTTCAAGACACCGTATGGAAGGGGTAATTCTTACAAAGAGTGAATTATGAGCACGAATTCCCTTATCATAGAACCCTCCTGACCCTGGGCAACAGGGCCGTCCACTCCTGTGGCCATCGGCTCACAGCTGTCCAGCCCCCGCACTTCCTCATTTAACCAGTCCTCGTCCGTGAGCCGACAGCCACTGCCGGCCATTCCCCATCACTTCCTCATGCACTCTGTTTTTCAATTTGTTATTTTTTAACCCTCACCTGAGGATTATGCTTTCATTATGAGAGAAAGAAACATCGATCGACTGCCGCGCGCACGTATCCAGACCGGGAGTCGAACCCACAACGCTTTGGTGTACAGGACGCGAGCCACCGGGCCGGGACCATCGGGCACTTTGAGGGAACTCAAGACTTTCCCGACAGCCTGACCACAGGTCCGTGAATCCCCTTCCTCTTCCCGGAGGCACCGCATTGTTGGCTCGTGAGCATTGAATTCACGCCAACGGTGAACGGAGGGGCCCTGTCACCACGACTTCCTCCAGAAGCCACGCCCAGCCTGCTCGCAGGAGGGAACTCTGGACAGCACTGCAGGCCACACTGGGGCAGGGGTGTGTGGGGGGGAGCAATTTAAACAGTGAAATCGCCAACGGAAAGCTCACAAATGCAGAATGCGCCCCCACTGCACAGACTGTAAGAGGACGCGTCCCAAACGGAAGCGGGTAAGAGGGCAGAGCGAGGCCTCCTTCAGCCCGACTGGGACACGCCATCGGCAACTCAGCCTCAGTGCCACGTATGTCATGAGAGACAGGAAGCCACACACGTCGCGATTCGGGTTACAGACGCATCTCAGCGAGTGGGCAGGTTTGCCCTCATGAGCTCTGAGAGTGAAAAGGCACGGCTGTCCTATGACGCCTCTCATGAGGAGCCCTGTACGTGGTGCACTTTGTCCACGTGACCCGAACGTGCTTAGGAAGACACACCGAGGACAGAAAGGAACGGCATGATGTTGTCAGAGCAAACCGATTGCCCTGTGCATCCCACGTGATCCCCATTCGTGAGCCATCAGGACGTTTTTTAAGTCCACATTGTGGGAAGAAGCAGGGATGTGTGTTGCTTGGCAACCAGCAGCTCAGCTCGGCTCTCCTTACGGGAAGCCAGAGGAACCGCCAGCAGATGCATGCACCTGGGCCTGCCTGGGACTCCAGACACATCTTCCCGGGAGTGAAAAACGGTGGCAATAAAGCTGCGATTTCCCCCTCATCACACCGCTCCTTTAGCTCGGACCACGACTTGGGGGACAGGGGTGAACGACGGGGCAGGGGATGGAAGGCTGCAGACGGCAGGTTTGATTAACTCGGTGTCTTTGTGGGAAAATAAAAAGGTTTAAAGAGCTTCCAGGGCAACAATCTGCCCAAACTCAGTCTGCACCTTTGCACCAAGAGTGAGGCCAGAGGAGGGGCACTGGGGCCGGGAGGGGGAGGGACTTGGAGCCCCCGGGGGTGGGGGAGCGCCCTGGCTGGGCTGGGCAGGAGGGGACCCGAGCAGTGACACTGGGGGCAGAAGGACAGTGCCTCTCTTTCAAACAGCCACGTTCCTCCTCCCTCCCACCCTAACCACACAGTTTTCCAGAATGACTGTTTGTTGTGCTGGTTAATCCTCACCTGAGGGTATATCTCCCCATTGATTTGTAGAGAGAGTGGGAGGGAGGGGGAGAGACAGAGAAACATTGGTGTGAGAGACACATCTACGGGTTGCCTCCTGCACACACCCAGCTGGGGCTGGGGATCAAGCCTGCATCTAAGGTATGTGCCCTTGACCAGAATGAAACCTGTGACCTTTCAGTCCGAGGGCGGGTGTTCTAACCACTGAGCAAAACAGCCAGGGCTCAAATCGAAGGAAAGACGCCTTGAGGCTGGAGATGTCCCACAGCCACTGACCCTCCCTATTGGAGAGCACCCAGGCCTCGAGGCTACGTTACCGGGAAGTCCTGTCTTCTGCCCGTGCGGGTCTCCCACACGCAGGACCCAAGGCTGGAGGGAGACCCTTTATCTGCGTGAGCTTCCTACAATCAATACCCACCCGAACTCACCTCCTTTCTCAGGGGCAGTCGCGGAGCTGTGCAGGCTGCCGTGACTAAGAGGTCAGGCTGCCGGCCTGTGAGGGGGGGAGGGATTGGGTGGGGGACAGGTAACCTCACAAGAAAAGGGCTATTCCTTTCATGGCAGTGCTGAGTCCACTTCTCGGAAAGGAGGTGAAGGGCTTGGAGGGAGAAGGCGGGGCCGGTGTTCGGCATGGCTCCTGCAGAAGGAACAGCGCTGGGCTGGAGCCACAGGCCGGGCAGCCCCTGATTCAGCACCACGGACAGCCCCTCCGGCAGGTCCCGCTTCTCCCTGGAGGAGCCAGTCTCTAAGGAGGAAGGAACCACTTTGCCTTCCAGGAACCGCCCCAGTTCCCAGCCACTCTACCTGCCAGGCTGTGTGGTGGAGCGTGTCAGAGACGCGATGCTGGGCAGGAATTCCCAGCCCTGAGTCTCCGCCCCAGGCCCAGGCCCCTGCCCCCACCCGCTGGCCATCAGGAGGGACAGGAGAGAGGGAGGGAGAAAGAATGGAAACGAAAAGCAGACAGACGGGAGGTGGGACGAAGTCACCAACTGGACATCGTTTCTGGCTCTTCCGGTGGCACTCGGCACCCTCCCTCCTACTTCCTTCCCGTTCACTTCCTGTTGCTCTGTGCGCATCCTTTTCTCCTGGCACCTGAAGGACCACAGTGGCCTGCCGAGGCCCCAGAACCTGCGGCCGGCCTGCTGAGACACCAGCAGGCGGGGCCCAGTGCTCCGGCCCCGGTGGGCACCATCTACCGGTTCTTTACCCACGAGAGAGAGCTGTGCTGAGCACATGGGGCATCACCATCCATTGGATGCGGACGAGCCTTGAGCCTGCTTACTTCGGGGTCCCAAACAGGCGCCTTTATCTGGGACGCTGTTGAGTTACGACAGGTGGAAAGCCACGCCTGCACAGCGGAAAGCCACTTCCCTCGGGGTTCTGTGTTCGTAAAGGACCTGGTGAGCCCCGCTCACGACGGCTGCATGGACAGGCACGTCTTTGGGAGAAGACTGTCTACCCCTTCCCTCTGGGGAAGTCATCTGAGGGGCAGGATCGGCCTTTTCCAGCAATTCCCTGCAGGCAGCCAACATCTGAGGCACAAACGATCTGGTTTCTGGTACTAGAGAGGCACTGAGAGCATGGCACAGGCCCAGCCATCCCGCTGGCATTTCCCGGGAGTTGCCTGCACTAAAGAGCTTGCTGCCCCGTGTCAGCTCCTGCTCCACTTGCACGGCAGGAACCCAGGCAGGCCCCCCGGGGGTGCTGGGGGGAGGCCTAAGGCTGGCACCCTCGATAGACGAGCACAGGCTCCGGCCTGAAGAATGAAGCACAGGCAACAGCTGCTTCCTGGCCGGCATGGGCCAGAGGTGCCCCTGCAGAAGCTGCATTCACAGCGCGAGGTGATGAGAGCCGGGAAGAGGACCTGCAGGGAGCGCCCACTCCGGCTGAAGGACCGGCCTGGGTGGCTGGCCATGACGTCACCTGCTGTGAGCTCATGCCTTGCTCTCCCTGAGACCACCTGCTGGCGAGGCCCTGAAAGCAGCGCCACTCCAAGTGACAAGGTGTGCCTCCTGTTCTCTAGCAACAACAGGATGAACAGTAACGTTCCCTCACTGCAGACCCCCAAGGAGCAAACGGCCTCCCTTTGGATTTGGGGGTGTCCCTGACACAAGCCGGAGCTGCGATCTTCCTCGCACGTGGGCTTGTCTAGAACTGGTGCCTCCGTGACCCTGAACGTGGGGCGGTGCCGGTGAGAAGCAGGAGGGAGTGGAGGTGACCAGCCGCTTACTCTTTCCACACGATCCCGTGTGCCTGAGCTGTGCTTGGTGATCTTTCCTTTAACGTTGGCCTTTCTTTACCGTAAGTTTGAAAAAGTTTATGACTTGCTAGATCTAGAGGAGAAGCCCTATTCTTTTTTTTTTATTTTTATTGATTTTTTACAGAGAGGAAGGGAGAGGGACAGAGTTAGAAACATCAACGAGAGAGACATTGATCAGCTGCCTCCTGCACGCCCCCCACTGGGGATGTGCCCACAACCAACATACATGCCCCTGACCGGAATCGAACCTGGGACCTTTCAGTCCGCAGGCCGACGCTCTATCCACTGAGCCAAACCGGTTTTGACAGGGAAGCCCTATTCTTATTTCTACTTAGTTTCACATCATTGGGAGCTAAGAATGTAATCACTTTGCTAAAAAAACAAACCAAAAACCCCGAATAACTTAGAAGGCAAATCAGTAGACCTTGCAGAAAACAGAAAACAGTAAGACCGAAGGCTTCCCCTGAGTTCACAGAATGCTAAAAGTCGCATGTGCTCATGCCGTCGGAGATGCCATAAAGGCTGTTTAGTGACTTAACAGCGAACCCTCTGTGCTCGCGGAGCACGCAGGCAGGTCTGTAACAGACGCAGGCCGGTTGGTTAGCTCGTTCGCGAACCCGCCTGCAGGACCAGAGAAGCAGTAAGAACAACTTTTGACCTGACGCAATTGACAATGTAAATCCTGCCCTTCCAGTTCCACATTAGCTGAAACCTCACTTCCTTCTCCAAAGTCATGTGGCCCCAGCCATTGCCATTACTTACGGACGCTTTGCAGTAGACCCCCGCCTGGCCCTGCGGCTTGGCTTCCCGTAGAGCCTTCCTGATGCTTCCCCCAGCTCTGCGGGAGAAGGTAAGGAAGGCTCTGGAATTTGGAGTGCTATCACCATGACACACATTTCAGTAAGGATGAGCTCATTGTGCTATTTAGAAACTTAGCTCATCCTCGGGGTTAACAGCTGGTTTGAGTGCCAATGTCGAGATCGCCGCAGGCGCCCAAAAGGGAGCTGGGCCCGGGTGGGGGACACAGACGGACTCCAGAGTCATGTTGTCATGGTAACCAGAGCCTCTCCCCTGATTTCTGCTGTCCTTCTCTGGGGGGTTTTGAAGAATTCTCCAGATGAAAGAACATGAAGGTCACAAGCGAATTCTTGATATAACGAAACCCTCTTGCTTGCCTAGTGCCTTCTCTCCAATCTCGCCCACCCCCGCACCTCCTACCCCGCGGGTCCCGGGTCCCCACAGTGACCGACGTGTAGTTTGAGAGCATTCCTATGCTTTCCCGTGAGTTTATGTCTGTTTCAGGTGATGCTCAGGACCGAAGTGGCATTTTCACGGTGCCTCTCCCATAGCTCAGTCTGTGACTCTGCGGGGGTGACACCAGCCTCTGTGGAGGCGGTCTGGGAAATCTGCAAGCAGGTCAAGGTCTTTCTAAAGAAAGGTGTTGACAAAAATACATATAAAGGGCCTCATCTGCGTTTTCACCGTCCCTCTAAGCAAAGCCCCAGGATGACAGGGCAGCGTGAGTGCCAGGTGCACGCGGTGGGGCCTGGGAGCAGCCATCCTGGCCTCTGCACTGGCAAGCATGCCACGCGGGTGGCCACCCAACGGGCGGGTCTGCTGCCCGCGAACCTCAGGATTACAAGCACGAAGAAGGCGTGGCCCAGGCTGCGGTCAGGGGGGGGGGCGGGGGGGGAGCGGTTTGAAGTTCGTCGAGGCCTAGGTCTTGTTCGCCCCGGAAAGTCTCAGTTTATGCTGTGATACTGCATCCTGCCTGATGTCTTTCATTCCGAATTTTCCATTTTTAAAAATAACGTGTTTTTATGAAGACTTAAACAAAAACACAGGAGACGGAGGCAGACCCTCACCATCTCTTTCACGGTCTCATGTAGCAGCTCATGCCGGTGAGCAGTGCACGCGTCCACACCTCAGGACACCGTGTTCCCACCAAATGGAGGAACACGCGGTCCGTAACCGCTGAAACGCACATGGAGTTGGTTCCCACACATGCGGTCCGTAACCGCTGAAACGCAGCTCTATTTCTGCCGAGAAATACAAGCTGTTGTCGAGACAGTCACCATTCACAGGGAGCGAGAGACGCTGAGCTACAGAAGTTCCCGGTGACGCTTATGCAGCACAGAAACCACGCCACTCAGGGAGGGGGCAGATCTCTCGCTGTCTGTCACCAGTGGGATATGAGAAATATTTGAGACTTTAAAACCAGTTTAAATGACATAAAATTGAAAACCGACAGATGACACTTAACTTCTTTTCTTAAGTGTTTCCACAGAGAAGGAAGCCGTCAGCTTTAACTTTAGGACACACTTTGTGAATCTGCCTGAGTGTCCCACCGGAAAGCACTGGAGTGCTGGAAACCAGCTAAATTTTTATTCCATTTCCTGCCAAATAAGTTGCAAACCCGTAAGGAAGCCAGACACCAACACGTCCACCTCCGATGCTTGCGCTGAGCTGCAGTGAGGAAACGGAACAGAACCACCGACGGGAGAACCTCGCTACCCCCGCCACCGAGGCCGGAGGCAACGGGCGAGGCCAGACACAGACCCCGCAGGAGAAAGGGTGACTGCTGAGATTCTGCTGAGCTCCTGAAATTGGCGTGGGGGAAGATCTTTGGATCTTTTTAAAAAAATATTTGTATTGATTTCAGAGAGGAAGGGAGAGGGAGAGAGGGAGAGAGAGAGAGAAACATCAATGATGAGAGAGAATCATTGACCAGCTGCCTCCTGCATGCCCATGACTGGGAATCGAACCGTGACCTCCTGGTTCATAGGGCGATGCTCAACCCCTGAACCACACCAGCCAGGCTGGTCTTTGGAAACTTGAACACATAACAGCCTCATGAATTGAGAAACTTGTTCCACTGAAATGAACTTCGGTTGGTTGTGGCGCACGTAAATTCTAAATCATTTTCGACCAGAGACTACGCTAATTCTATCAGGAGAAATACGGATCATTTCATATGCTAACACACATGCACACACATATACACAAATACACAGGTAGGCAGTTAGGTAAACCAAGAAGAACAATGCTGAGGCTCCAAGAATTTACTAGAGAAAATTCTTCTTAAGGAAAATAGCATTAACTTGCACTGGGTACAGGTATGGTGACAACAATGAACACACATAAAGGCGTTTCAGGAAAAATTATTCTCCTTACATTGTTTCAATGTTCTAACCAACAATACAAAGAAATTTTTCATTGTTTTACTTTGATGGACGTGGGTTTTTTTGTAAGAAGTTATTTTATTGCCCCAGCCAGTTTGCTCAGTGAATAGAGTATTGGCCCATGGACCAAAGGGTCCGGGTTTGATTCTGGTCAAGGGCATGTCCCTGGCCACAGTTTAGGGTGCAGGCAGGAGGCAACTAATGATGTGTCTCTCTGTCTCCCTTCCACTCTCTCTAAAAGTCAATGGAAAAATATCCTCAAGTGAGGATTAACAAAAAGAAAAAGAAAAGAGAGAGAGTGAGAGAGAGAAGAAGGAGGAGAAGGAGGAGGAGGAGGAGGAGGGGGAGAAGAAGAAATTATTTTATTTTTAAGGTAATTTTTGAATAGAACTATTTTATAAGTCCACTAACATAAATGGATTTGTCAGAAAATGAATAATTTTGATGACCACTTCTCACTCTCAAAAGTATCCAGGTTTGGATAGTAAATTATGAAGTTCTCTTAGTTATAACTTGAGTACAGAAGAGTAGCAAAAGCAATTCACTAGCCTCCTTAGCTAAGAAGACCTTCAAGCACCAAGTACAACTAAACATTGTGGGTAAAATCTTCTCACAAATCGTATTAAACGCATTGCCGGGCTTGTAAAAGAGTAAGGAGTTTCCTGGCCAAAAAATGAATTGGCAACTCAGATGAGCCAGCGGAACACGGAGGCTCGCTCTGACCCTGACGACATCTGCCAAACCAGGTAACATTCAGCTTCATTTCATGGCGCCTCAGAGGACATGGAGAACAGAAGGCAGGGCCCCAAGCCCACCCCACGTGAGAATTTTAAGAGAAAATTCCCCTCCACAACCCCTCCCCCCGCTCACGTCTACAAGACACAACTGTCTGGGAATTCAGCCCTGAGCAAAAAAAAGTAAGAAATTATCGCGAGAGCAGGAACCACAGGCCAGATTAATGCGGGTCTGTAGCTTTAATTCTCAATCTCTGGGTGGTCCGGAGTATTTCAGGCTGAGAACAGAATGCAGATTATCCTCGGCTGCTGGAGACGCCAGGCAGCAGGGAGAGGCGAAGGCGAAGACAAACCCTGTGCACCGGGTCCCAGAACCCACACACGGACAAGCCCCAGGAGGAGCCAACACCCCAAGGAAAAGAAACACACAGACATGGCACCTGGACAAAGACCCAGCCGAACACAGGGCCGGCACAAGACGATGTTCCTGCATGGATCACGGGTAAACAGCAGGGAGTGGATGGCATGTTTAAGTAAATTAGGATGTCCAAAGAATTAAAATACATGAAACAAAAGAATACCATGAGGAATGAACCATTGCCGCTTCCGGCCATGCTGGAAACACAGAAACTAGATTTGCTTTCCAGACCAAATAACTAGCGAACCAGAGAGACGATTAGGAGGAACGGGTGTGGGTCCCAGGCACCCGCAGCAGAGAAAAGCCGTCACTGACGGGAGGGAACAGCTGGCGCTGAGCCACCCTGCCCGCTCCCTGCTGAGGAGGGAGGCCACTCCCAGCAAGGCCTCACCTCACACAGTGAGCGGCTGCTTTGTGACTCTGGCTGTTTGAATACTGCACTGGCCCCAAGACCTGGGAAGCGGGTCCCTGAGCAGAGGACTGAATGCCACAGGGAGATGCCGACTCCATCGGAAAGGCTTTTAGAGGAACAATCTTTTGGCTCTTTTTATTTACAAACTAGTGGCCTGGTGCATGAAATTCATGCAGGGGGGCAATGTTTCCTTCAGCTCAGTCTGCACCCTCTCCAATCGGACATCCCTCTTGCAATCTGGGACTGCTGGCTCCTAATCACTCACCTGCCTGCCTGCCTGATCACCCCTAACTGCCCTCCCCTGCCAGCCTGATTGCACTTCCAACTGTCCTCCCTGCTAGCCTGGTTGCCTCCAACTGCGCTCCCCTGCCGGCCTGATCTCACTCAGTCTCTGTCTCTCCTTGTTTTTCTCGGCAGTCCTCCAGGCCTCCCTGTCTCTCTGTGTCCCTCTTTCTCTTTCCCATTTTGGAGGGGTTGGGACTAGTGGGGATGGCTCCACCCTCTGTCCACCCTCCCTTCCATCCAGGCCTCTTCAGGCCCAATCTATTTTGTTTCCTCCTTCCGAGAGAGGCCCTGAGAGTGAGCTGAGAGGGAGGGGAAGAGAGGGAGAAAAGGCTGAGAGCTGGTGGGCACTGTGTGTGTCTGTGCGTGTGTGCGATTGTGAGAGAGTGTGAGTGCCAACCCCACCTCCCCCATCCCCGTCTCTGCCTCCGCTGCCACAGTCTCCAGCCACCAGAGCCTGCTGCATGCAGCCTGGGCAGTAGGTTGAGTCTCCAGTCATTACGGATGTGACGGACCCAGGGTTTTTATATATTGGGATTACAGCTCACATGAGTGGCTTTGGTGAAGAAGAGAGTTTGGGGGGAAGTCGGATTGTATGATTTTTAAACGTGGCCATTGGCCCTTTCCAAAGGAAATAGTCCAGCAGGGGCCCGGATGGTCCCCAGGATTCCAGCAAGAAACCAGGAGGGAGATTTCCTTTTTCCAGAATTCGATCGTCACGGTGGGGAGGGCGCTGGGGGTGGATGTGTCCGCTTCCCTGAGTGGGCGGGCGGTACATTAACCAGGAGTGCAAGGGCCTGCGGGCCGTCTGGGCTTTAAACGAGAGACTCCATCCCACTGATTCAAGAGTCCAGCGTGAGAGCCGATGACGCCCACCCTGCCTGGCCGGGGGTGCCCTGGGAACGGGGGTGCGGGGCCTTCCGGGTGCTGCTCGGAATGGATGGTCTCGTGAGAGTGGGCTCCCACCCATGTCCAGGACAGGAGTCAGGCAGCCTCCTCGGAGCTCAGGTCCCGGCGCCTCCTCCCCCATCCTCAGGCACCGGCTCCGGAGCCGCCCCCGGGGGTCACCAGAGGCGTCCGAGGGATAAACTTCTCAATGAGCGTGGGGCGTACTGGCTGTGAACAGACCCTGGACACCGGAGGCCATGGCGGTGAGAAAGGACCCCTGGCTCCTGTGCACCGGCACTCACCGCCGGAGGACACACCTTCACCGCCACTTCCTGCAGGTCCTACCTCTCCCGCAATGTCCTTTGCACGCGCCTCGCACCTCACGTTGCTATTTAGACTTACAGAGGCTGGACGGACTGTCCCTGCCGCCGGCAGAGAGGACGCAGCCTGCTGTTGGTTCAGGAAGCCCGGCTCTCACCGAGGCCTCGCCACCACTCTGAGATGGGCACCCGGCGAACAGCTGCCGCCGACCAAAGCCACAGCCCGCCAACCAGGAAGGAGGCCCCACCCCCGCGAACGCGTGGCTGGAAAGTGGCAGCGACCAGCGTAGCCAGCAGGGCGACTGGCTTCCCCGCAGGCCACCCAGCCTCACTGCGCACGCACTGTCACACCTTGGCATGCCACACGCTACGCCCAGCCCCACCATCAGCCATGGAGAGCCACACGAGGACACGAAGCGGCCCACGGAGCTCTTCTGAGAAATCTCACCCCTTCCCCGGAAAGATCTGAATGCCCCCCTCCCCAGGGGATGTCCTGTCCCCTCCCCCTCCATTACTGAGCCTCCATAGAGGAACCACACTCCGCTGAGGGGCCGCTCCGTCTCCATCAGCTCAGGCACGTGCTCTCCGCCGGCTCCCGGGGGGATTCCTTCCTGCACGAAGCCCCGAGCCCACGGCGCTCCCACACCTGGGCCCCCAGAACGCCTGCACCCCTCCACCCCCACGAAATGGTGCCCTCTGCACTCGTTGGGAAGGGCATTCTGACAGCCACAGAGCAGGTCTCCTGGCCCCAAGGTTCCTCTGGGCCTGAGGCCTCCATCACAAGGTGAAGGTGAAGGTGAAGGTGAAGGTGAAGGTGAAGGTGCAGGCAATGCCTGGCTCCCGTCTGCCGCCAAGGAAGGTGAGTTTGGTTGGTTCAAGGCAAATGAGTGCAGATCATGGGGGGTCTGAGGGAAACACCTCTGTCGTCACCCCAAGGAGCCCGTGGGTGAAAAAATGAATAAAACACGACAGCAGTGGTGACCATGATCCCACAGGACGACGGGTGAGAACCGGAAATGTCCTTCCCGGAACGGAAACTCAGAGGCGCCAGGAGCCCAGGCACAGCGTCGAGGAGGAGGTGATGCTTGGAAGAGGCCATGAGAAATGCTAGCGAGCGGGAGGAACGCGAGGGCGTTTAATCTGAGCAAACTGGTTACTGCAATCCGCCGCACTGCAGGGGTGAAGGAGGGAGACCATGTGCCCATCTCATTCGATGGGGAAATGGGCTCCACAAAACTCAACGATCACTTTTTTAAAACCTCTTCGCCATCGTCGACAGAACAAGCACCCTGTGATGATCTCCCCACAGCGGGAAGTGAGGCATCGGGGAGAATTAATAAACATCAATCTGGTGTCAGAAATGAAATCCGGGCTTTAAAACCAGTCACAGGAGGGAAGAGAGTGCGATTCCATTGCCGTAAAGGCCAAACAGACCAACTCAACACTGTCCTTTAGGGGCAAAGATTAGGCGGTGAAACTGGACAGCCAGACAGCCAGGGGACGGTGAGCCCGTGGGAAAGGCGGAGCTACGGGGACTGAGGGCTCCGAAATGTCCCCGGGGTCACCTGGGTGGACACACAGCTAGATCATCTGTCATCTTTGCAGGGGCAGCGGCGTTCCCATATCTGAATTTATGACATGTTTCACAGCCCACACACGGGACAGAGGTGGGAGGATGCCCACTCACAGGGGTGGGGGGAGCGGTCAGGACCACCCGGGGGAGCATGTTCTCGGAAGCCATCACTGAAGGACACTGAGGAGCAGCCCATGGCAGTCAGAGTGAGTGGCATCTCCTCCAAGCACCAGGGTGTGAGAGGGCGCGGGTCAGGAGGCCGGGTACGCTCTCTGCAGTCACACGGGGGGGTGTGGCCCAAGATCTGCCCTGAGAGGTTGGAACCAGCACCAGCCCCTGCAGGGAGCGAGGAAGGGGGGCATGGATGTGCATTTTAAAAGGGCATTCAGGGGGCCGGTGGAGGGCGAGGAACCACAATATTCTCTGCTTTGCCCAAAAGAAACAACAGACTGGCTAGGGCTCTCGCAGGGCAGAGAGCGGCGGCAGCTGTGAAACGCTCACAACACGCAGGACCATCTCAGTGAGTCCTCGGAGGGATGCGTGCTGGGGAGGCAGGTTCCAGGGGGAAATGAGCCCCGGAGAGGAGAGGGCTCTGAAGGGAAGGGGGCCCTGGGCCCTGGAAGGCTTGTTGGTCACAGGCCAGGGCGCAGCCAGGCCTCTGACCCCTTCCTTCACTCCAACTGGGAACCCCGACAATTCTGACCGACCTCACAGGTGGGTGAGAAAGAGCGAGAAGGACAAACAAAAGGAACTAGCGATGGTTGGGGTTGTCCCCCCAAAGGAGTGACTTTCGTAAATAGCCCCCCGCTCTTCTCTCTGGTACCCCGCTCCCCAGCAGCGCCTCCATGTCTTCAGTTCTCTACAGAGTCCGAACAAAGTCCAGCTCAGCTCACTGAGATTGCTGGCCACGTGGGCATGGGTAAGCTAGCGCTGCACGGCTGTGGCTGCTGGGAAATTGTGCAGTGAACACGAGATGAATTATCGCCTCATTTGCATGGCTCCCAAAACCTATTAATGCTCAATTGAGCCCGACCCCGTCGTGAAGCAGGTGAGAGTTTATGGCTGGATGCTCCCACTAACGCTCTATTAACGTTCGAGCAGCTTTGTAATGAATTAAGCCCCGGCTCATTTGTACGCGCCATCCCCTCCGAGGCACCGCCGCGCCTCAGCGGGCTCTCCTGGAGCGGCCCGGAGCCCCGCGGGGGCCCAACCCCGGCCTCCCCCAATGCCCCCTCCCTCCCTCCCTCCCCGCGTGGGGGTTCTCATCTGGTAGCAACACGACTTGTGACGTGAGGATTCGTGATCATCAAAGACAACACGTAGCCACGGACTCGGACTTGCGCTTGGCCCAGTAGCTACATCATCCTGGCCAATGGCGACCAGCTGTGAAGGGCTCGGTGGTTCAAGAATGGGGGTGTCCATCTGTCTGTCTGTCTCCCTGCCGGTCACACACATCCCTCCACTGGCACCCCAAGACTCTCCGGATGAGTGACTGCTCTGCCGACACACCCTGCCCATCCCTGAGTCCTGGGGTCCTCGCTGTGGAGCGACAGGCGGGGACCCCATTCCCCTGCTAGGACTAAGCAGATGGGGGTTCACATCCCAACCGGACGCCTGTCTCTGTGTGCCGATGGGTTTGGAACCTGCAGAGAAGGTTTGGTGACAGCAGAGACTGAACATCGAAGGAGAAACCCTTGAAAAGCTGAAGGCCAGTGAGAAGACTTCTGTCCTCACATGGATGGCCAAGAGCCAGCGGGACTCGCCACAGGCGGCAGAGGACAGTGCCCACTGCCGGGAGGCGGTGGCGGGCAGAGTCTGCCTGTCCACCCAGCAGCCAAGGACCTGGGTCGTGACCCCAGTGGGTCATGACGGCCCATCCCCCAGGGACTCGGTGGCTCCGTGATGAGTCTGGCAGGCTTTGTGGAGAGGCCCCTGGACGGGAAGCTGAAGAGGCAGAGGCTTGAGGGGAGGGGCGGATGCTGAACCTCCTGCAACAGGGATTTCTGGGTCCTGACCATGGCCCGGACCCCCCTTCTCCGCACCCTTACGGCCTCAGAATGATAGAGACGAGGATGTCTGAGCAGCGGCACTGAGAATTAGCATCGCGGCCGTTGCTTGGCAACAGGAGACTGTGGTTGTTTTATTTCTAAACAGGGAATGCTCCAGCCTGGGACCCGGAGTTTTTGCGAATAGTTTCACATTGCTGTCTCCCTGTAAATCGGGAGATAAGACAGCAGTCGTGTGCATGTAAAGGTTCTAAATGCACCTATGTGAACGGTGTGTGTCTCACATCACATGCACACACACGCCTTCCACAGAGATCCCTCCGTTACACGCCGTCTTATGTAAACCTGAAGCACGCACATTCCTTTGTGTTTTTCCTGGAAAATACCCATTTGATTCTGTGTTAAGCATAAATGACATGCATCCGGGTCCGGAGGCACAACCTTCACGGCCACGGGCACGGGGGAGGCACAGGAGCTGATACAGCCACCAGCTCCTCCCTCTCCCTCCCTCACTGGCCGGGTCGCTCTGTTGGCTGGAGCGTTGTCCTATATGCCCAGGTTTCGGGTTCAGGCCCCGGTCAGGGCACACGCCAGGGCAAAAGGAAGTGGCACAGCCTGGCCAGTGTGGCTCAGTGGTTGGGTGTCCACCTATGAACCAGAAAGGCACAATTTGAACCCACACATCAGCATCGCACAGTCTGAGGGCTTTACAGATGGAAGCCATGATCCCATGTCTGTCTGCTTAACCCTCATGGCAGCCATGTCAGGAGGTGTGATTCCCATTTAAACAGACGAGGACGACGCACCCGGTTAGTCTCGCTGGTAACTGGTCACAGGTTTTACACAGCCCTTTCCCCCGCATTACGACATCCCAGACGCATCCCTGTGTCTGTAGGTCGGAGGTACAGCGGTCACCCCCGTTAACGCTCAGAGAGCGGGAAGGAACCCCGACAGTGGGAAGCACATTTGCACAGGACGATGGAGGTAATCCCCACAGGCCGGTCAGCTAAAACACAGGACTCCCACACGCCTTGTGCAGTGCTGAGCGGCACGGTTATCCTAAAAACTATTGGCCGTTCACCTGACATTTAACGTGGCAGCCAGCAGTGTCATGGGTGAAACCTGGCAGCCCTCCTCCTAGGGCCTGGTCGGCAAACTTAAGAGTCAACAGAGCCAAATGCCAACAGCACAACGATGAAATTTTCTCTTGAGAGCCACATTTTTTTAAACTTAAACTTCTTCTCACGCCACTTCCTCAAAACAGACTGGCCCAGGCCGTGGTATTTTGTGGAAGAACCACCCTCAAGGCGCCAAAGAGCCCCATGTGGCTCGCGAGCCGCAGTTTGCCGACCTCGGTCCTCAGGGAGGGGCCAGCCCACCGCCAGCCCCTTGGTCTCATCACACGAAGTACAGTGGTACCTTGAGACAGGAGTTTAATTCGTTATGTAACCTTGAGGCGTGGGAAACTATGAGACGCTCGAGTCGAGGTAAACTGATGATGGGTCTTGTGCAGCCGGCTGATCTGCGCGATTACTCCTATCTCAAATGTTGCTTGTATTTCAAAGCAAAAATCGCTCGCTCAATGGCTCGTATCTCAAAAATCTCGTATGTTAGGGCACTCGTATATCGAGGTAACACTGTAATGCATCCAAACAATGGGCACCGCACCCCCAGGGCAGGTGTGGCGGAGGCCTCAGCTGGGACGATGCCCCGTTCCTGGCCTGAGCAGCCTGCAGCCCGGCGGGCAGAGGTCAGCGTTGCCGCCGTTTCCGACTCGGAGGGTCCCGCCCCACACGGCGGCTGTCCGCGGAGCCCGGCTCCTGGCGCTGAGCTCACGGGCGGTCCGGCCGCCCACCCCGCCCGGCACACACCCGCCCCCCATCCCCCGCGGAGCGCGCTTACTTGTAGGGGACGTGCTTGCTGCCGTTGACGAGGGCCAGGATGACGTTGCCGAGCGCGGACAGCGACAGGCACAGCCCCGCGCCGCCGTCCCGGGTCTTGCCGAGCGCCTTCACGCAGCTGCCCAGGTCGATGAGGTGCAGGCGGCTGCGGCCCCCGGACACTGTGGGGAGAGAGGACAGGCGGGTTAGGGTCCGCAGACACGCACCTTCCTCAGGTGGCTCCCGGGGAGTCTGGGGGAGGAGAGAGGAGAAGGTAAAGGCTGACGTTCATGGTCTGGGGGGAAAACCAACCAAATCACACCGGGGACAGACGCCACGGTTCCCTTAACTTCCGCCCGGCACACTTCACTGACCTCTGACATCTACCGGTTCGGCCTGTGAACCAACGGGCAATGCCTGTGGGCGGGCCGGGCCGGGATGGCGGGAGGAAACGCCTGGAAACGGGGCACAGGTGTGTCCCTGGGCAGCAGGGCCCCGAGACTGATGGCGTGGGAGCCTCAGTGACCCCGACGGGACCACCTGCTTCGGCTGCTCATCACAGAGACCGCGACCAGCGCTCGGGGTCACCGGGTTATAACTCGGGGTCAGCCCGGCAGCGGCAGAGCCAGGGCTAAGAAGGAAGAGCCTGCATAGTAGCTGAGTGTCCCCACATGCCAGCCTCCTGCGATTCCCGAGGGAAAACCAGAAGCCGGTATCCACACCCTCTTTACAGGTGAGAACGCAGACGCTGAGGGGAGTGAAGAAACTTCTGCTTCAGGCCCAGGTGAAGTGACAGGGACCGGGCACATCCTCCCAGAGCCAACGAGCCGAACAGCGCAGCTGTCCATCAGCAGGTGGACAGGCCCACGGTGCCCATCGCCTGGACAGTGGGCTGCCCTCCGAGACAGGCAGGAATGAGCCAGGGACCCACGCCCCAAAGTGACCGCATCTCCCGGTAAGTGTGCGAAGGGGCGAAACGCACTGAGGACACAACCAGGATTGGACCATTTGTGTCAGGTCCCGGGATGCAAAGCAACGAGAGGCACCAACGCCAGCCAAGTGGAGCCTGAGGATGGCGGGGAGGTGGGGAGCTGGAGGCGTGATCGCAAAGGTCCCGGAACCTTTGGGGTGAGGGTCTGCGCGCTCTCTGGACTGTGGGGCTGGTTTCTGGGTGCACACGTAGAACCAGTCTCACCAGATGACACACCCGCCCTCCCCCCTCTTGATCCCCAGGCCTCTGCATCCCCACCGTCCAGGTACCAGCTCACACCTCGCACCTCGCCCACCCCCAGCTTCCTGTTTCCACCGCGTCCCCCTCTTCTGTGTGGAAGGACCCGGCAGAGGAGCCACGTAAGCGCTCTGTGGGCACCAGCGGGTGGGGGCACGGCAGACCAGGTCGGTAGAGAAGGACAACGCCGGGGTGGGAGTGGCTGTCTAGGTCCTGGTGTATGTGCTGGGCACAGGGCGTGTCTGGGCATCCACGGAGTTGCAGGCGGAGCCACATGAGGGCGCCAACTTGGAGCGCGAGGGTGCACGCTGCAGGGTCCGAGCCCTACCCTCGGCTTCCGCCCACCCCCTCCCATCACCCTCGGTTCCTGCCTCTCCTGCCAGACGGCGAAGGAGGTGAATGCTGGCCGAAGGTGCGCACCTCCCGGCTCTAATTGCCTGGCGCGGCTGCGGCCAGAACGACTCATACTCAGGACAGGTGCTGTGTTACCGCCCGGCGTGTCCAGCAAAAATCCTTAAAAGTGAGGATGCACTGCCCTCCTTCTCGTTTATCCGATTCCCATCCTGCAAGGAGGTCGGGCCACAGCACGGCGCAAAGACAATAGTTATTTTTAAAGCGAAACGGCCTCTGTTTTGCAGCGTAATTACCCGTCCACGGACAGCAGGACTCCGGCAGGCCACGTGCGCCGCCAATTAAAGGGCAGAGACGCCCATTTGGAGTCTCGGGCCGCTGAGGTCATGCAGCCGAGTGAGTGCGTGACGGGCAGGTTGTAAACAGCCGGGAACAAAGGCGTTGGGCGGGCTGGGCTGCAGGAAGTTGCGAAAGGCAGGCCCGTAATTACACCTGCGGGGCTCGGACCCAGAGGCCAGCAGACGGGAAGACAGGGCGGCTCTGCCCGCTGGAGGCTGGAGGGGCGGAGTGCAGAATTCTGAATCTCACACCGCGTTTCAGCGGGAAAGGGAAAGGGCCGAGGTGAGCGAGCATGGCCATGACTGGGAGAAGGAATCACATCACTATAAGGGGTCCAGAGGTGGCTTTGGGAGCCATGGAGGACACAGGTCCCATAGTGGCTTGTGTGGGTTGGGGGTCACAGGTGCAGGGCTAGAGGGACATAGCTCAGTCTGCCCCGAGGAAGCCAACACGGGCATTGTAAGTCCACGTGGGCCGAACCAAACTCCTCTCAGGTGGCCTTGCCCCACAGGGCAACAACCGGGAACACCAGGACCAGCTCCAGTGCACAGCGAGGGAGGCCCGGGCACAGCTGCTACGTAAACGGCCGCGGCCGCATAGAGGATGAGTGTGAGTGTAAGACGGAAGCCAGAGCGATCTATAAGTCTGGGTGCTTCCCCCCAACCCCCCACAACCCAGGAGTCCAACCTTTGCTGCCTATTGGCATCACTGTGGAACCTTCAAGAATAACACATATGGGCTGGCCGGCGTGGCTCTGGTTGAGCTTCGACGTATGAACCAGGAAGTCACGGTTCAATTCCAAATCAGGGCACATGCCCGGGTTGCAGGCTCCATCCCTAGTGTGGGGCGTGCAGGAGGCAGCCGCTCAGTGATTCTCTCATCGTTGATGTTTCTCTCTCTCTCTCCCTCTCTTTTCCTTTCCGCCTCTCCCTTCCTCTCTGAAATCAATAAAAATATGTTTTTAAAAGAACTGCTGTTATAATTAGACCTGGAGTCTTAGCTTGTTCATTAAAAGAAAAAAAGAATAACCCAGATGCCTGTCCCCCACTCCACGCCTTCCACTGTGACTGCTGGAGTGTGACCCAGGCCCTGGGAGTCACTGAACAGCCATCCGTGGGATTCTCGTGGCAGCAAAGTTTGGGAACCACCACCCTATCAACTGGGCAAGTGCACCTCGCTCTCCATGGCGACCACGCACGCTGAGGCTGCATCCCCTACTGAGCATGTGCACCTTTTCTCCCCACAAATGAGCTCTAGGTCAGCTGGGCTTCTCCCTCAATCTAATCATGCCCCTTTCACGTGGCATTAGAGATCCTGTATAATAAAAGCCTAACATGCTAAGTGTCTGGTCAGCCATTCAACCAATCAACGCATAATATGCTAATGATATGCTAAGGCTGCTCAACCGCTTGCTATGACGAGCACTGACCACCTGGGGGCAGACGATCAACTGGTGCACCCGGCGCTATGACGTGCACTGAGGACCAGGAAGTACACACTCTGACCAATAGGTTAGCTTGCTGCTGGCAACTGGATGATCAGGACTGTGAGATGGGCCAGACACACCCTGGAGCCCTCCTGCAGTCCCTCCCCAGCTGGACAACTTCCTGTGTCCTTCCCTACCCCGATTATGCACTGGTGGGGTCCCTCAGCCTGGCCTGCATCCTCTTGCCATCCAGGACCCCTTGGGGGATGTCAGAGGGCCGGTTTCAGCTCGATGGAGGAACAACGGGTTGCTGTGATGCACACTGGCCACCAGGGGGCAGACGCTCAATGCAGGAGCTGCCCCTGGTAGTCAGGGTGCTCCCGCTCAGCCAGAAGCTGGGCCCACCGCTGGCGAGCACAGCAGTGGGTAGGAGTCTCGCCCGTCCCCCTGGCAGTGCCGAGGATGTCTGACTGCCAGCTCAGGCCCATGTTAGCAACATTACTGGGGCATCCTCTGAGGGCTCCCAGATGGCGAGAGGGTGCAGGCCAGGCTGAGTGGTCCTCCCAAGGGCACGAGTGTCATGCTTTGGAAAGATGTGGTGCTAACTAGGTGCGGATGGAAAATTACAGAGTGGAAACGTTCGGCATCTAGAGCCGGTCCCTCCGGGTGGCTGCTCAGGGCAGGTGGAGCTCCCGAGTCACTCGGCAGAAACGTAAAGCACAGACCAGAGGATGAGCACGAAGGTGGTTCACGAGAGGCAGAACCTCCGTGTGAAAAGCGTCTCCGAGGAGGCCGCCCTGGGTCGGAAGTCGGACAGCGGGGGCGCGTGCGTGTGCTGGATTTGAAATAACATGCCGACGCCATGCACGGGCCATTTCAGGTGATTTCCCTTTTTAATCCACGTCCCTCAATTACCCACTGGCTCCTGACTGCGTGCAGACGGGTGTGTCTCTGAGTCACCGGGTGACAGGCGGGTCTCTCTCTCTCGGAAACACAGCTGAACCAGACGCTGGAGAGAGTCACCCATTGTTCTCAGGGCAGCACACGCTCCTGCGACCGGACACACGGACCGATTGCCAATGTACAGGCGCACAGGAGGCCCGTGGAGGACGGGCAGGCAGGCAGAGGTGCCATCCTCGGGGGAGGCGAAGTCTCCTGAGACTGAGATGCGCCCACAAATGGCTGAACTGCAGGGTGGATGAAGGCTCGGGCCTCCACCCCAGCCCAGCCGGGACCGAGGCGAGCGATGGTGGCCGGCCCGGTCTCCACGGAGGAGGCAGCGCAGTGGGAGTGACACAGACAGTGGGGCTTGTTCTAATTGCTGATGTCAGTCCCTTCCCTTCTTTCCTAACGCAGGCAGGCCTGGCCGTGCTGGCAGGGGAATGACCTTTATTCACCTCGAGTCGCTGGAAGATAAAGCCTGAAAAGATGGCTGATGGGGTCCCGTTGGCGGGTCCCAGAGAGGCGAAGGGACAGGATCGGGGCCCAAGGGACAGGGCGGGCCGGCCTGCAGGAAAGGGGCAGGGACCAGGCACAGGGAGGAGGGGTTCTGAGTCCGAGCGGAGAGCAGCCGAGACAACCCTGGATCAGCTCTCCTCCCCTGGCGTGGAGCGGCTCTGTGCTGGGAGCCAGGGCGCAGGGTTCCAGGAGGTTTGCCGCTCTGACGAGGGCGGCGGGAGACATGCGGACGAGCGTGGGAATTCCAGGCCGCAGTGCCTCTTGGCCAAGGGATGTGAAAATTGTATTACAAAAATCTAAAAATGCACAACTGACATTTCACCAGCCGGCGAGGCTCAGTGGTTGAGCGTTGGCCTAGGAACCAGGAGGTCACAGTTCCATTCCCAGTCAGGGCACATGCCAGGGTTTCAGGCTCGTTCAGGAGGCAGCGGGTCGTGATTCTCTCTCCTCATTGATGCTTCTCTCTCTCTCTCTCTCTCTCTCTCTCTCTCTCTCTCTCTCTCTCTCTCTTTCTCTCTCACCCTCCCTCTCTATAATCAATAAAAAAATATATACAGTGGTACCTCGAGATACAAGTGCCCTAACATATGAGATTTTTTGAGATACGAGCCGTCAAGCAAGCGATTTTTGCTTTGAAATACAAGCAACATTTGAGATAGGAGTAATCTCGCAGATAGGCCAGCTGCACACGACCCACCAGTTTACCGAGACTTGAGCGTCTCATAGTTTCCCACGCCTCAAGGTTACGAAATGAATTAAACTCGTATCTCGAGATACCACTGTACTTAAAAACTGGCATTTCATTCCTGACCAAGGGCCCCTGAGAGCCCGTCGCGAACCTGCGGGTGTGGTCCCTCAGCACGGGCTTTGCTGGCCGCACAGCAGGTTCCTTCCACTCTGCCTCCACAGCAGCCACGTTCTTCCCTAGGTCCTGTCCCACAGCCACAGCCACCCCCGGACGACGGGTGTCTTCAGTCCTCAGACCGCACAGCCTGGACAGGGCCTGACGGACAGCCGTTCCCACCACTCAGAGGAAGAGGGGCTGGGATATGGGAAACGGTACCATCAGTCTTGTCAACAGCGGGGTGCCACGTGCACACACCCGCGTCCGATGCACAGCCAGCCCGCCCGCCCTGGAGGCTTCCCGGGGCAATGAGGGAGCCAACGGGTCAGAGACACAGCGTCACCGTGACCCGGGACCACACGCCTGCAAGCTGCCGTCACCCGTCCAGCGAGGCTTCCAAACAGCACCTCTGTCCTCGGACTCCACGGTCCTGGGCCACTGACACTCCCCGGGCCTAGGACCATCTTGCTTAGGGTCCCTCCTCCAGAGCTGGACTTCCCAGGGGGCCCGCAGACCGGACACATCAGCAAAGCGGGGTGGGGGCCTCCGTGTCGGTGAAGAGTCGGTCCCATAATGCGCCACAGACTTGCAACCCCGGGAAATATTCTAAGCGTAACCGAGTGCATCGGCAGAACTCTCCTTCCCAGCGTGACTGCACACGTTTCACACACGTCAGTCTGTCTACTTCCGTGTGGATCTGCATGTGGATAACACACACGCGTGTGAATAAGACTCAGGCGCGTGTCACGGTGCTTCCTCTGGCCCCGGAGGCCTCTTTCACCCGTCACCTCCGCTTCCCCGGGCCAGTGGACAGCGACCGCTGCTCTGCCTCCGGGCAGGTGGCGAGTTAATGAACGCCCTTCACTGAGTCTGAATGCCGGGTCCACGGGGTTATTCCCTACACACACGTAAGCAACATTTCCATGTTGAACCACACCCCAAACCTCCTCGTGACATGTTAAACAGATTTAAATGCACAGACGTCGAGCGAGCCAGGGGCAGGGGGGAGCGTGCATTCTGGCCTGACCCCTTCCCCACAGCCATGCGTGGGGCCAGCAGGGGTCCCTGGATCAATGCCTGGGTTGTGGGCTTGATCCCCAGTGTGGGGTGAGCAGGAAGCAGCCAATCAATGATTCTCTCTCATAACGGATGTTTCCCTCTCTTTCTCTCCCCCCCCCCACCATTTCCTCTCTGAAATCAATAAAATATATACTATAAAAAAGTAAAAGAAAGCTGCTGAGCATCTGGAGTGGGAAGCATCTGGCTTGTGGGCCACATGAGGCTGCAGACTCACTTGGCCAGGCGTTGGGGTGAGTGAAGTCAGTGTCTGACCAAATGCAGCAGGCTCCTTCAAGCTGATGATGTTCTATGGCCCGAGAATGACGTTATAAATAGCCACGTGGCCCTGGGCAGAGAAGGTTCCCCACCCCTAGTGTACGTGGTCTGAGCTCCTTGAAGGCCCATTTCCCTGAAAGAGTCCCGTTCACCCCATCTAACGCTCATCCCCACCCCCCCTCCACGCTGGTGGCCAAGAGAGACCCTGAAGGCCCGCCACCCTGGCGCCCAGGGCAGGACAGGGAGGGCCAGTGCAGGGGGCCGCGGCGACTGGTGGGGGCCGTGGAGCCAGCCTCGGGGAACCGGGCTCCAGCCCACGCGGAGGCTTCCGTCCCAGGGTCAGGGGTCAGGACACGACTTCAGGCCCCGTCAAAGCGGAGTGCATGCATGTGCAGCAGCAGAATACACAGACTAGTACAGGCAGCAACAGGGGTGGATCTCCAAAGCTACATGCAAGGACCAGCCCCCGTGGGCCACGTGGTGCCATTTGTCTGACCTTCGGGATCGAGGCAAAACCATCAGATCCACGTCGGTTGGGACAGAACAGGGGCAGGACCACAGGGACCCAGGGAACTGGATGTGGGGGCTCCTCCAGATCTCCATAGCGATGCTGGTCACACAGCCGCACAGACTTTCCGAGACTCACCCCAGGGTGTTACTGGGTGTAAACGATGCCTCATGAAAGCGGAATTACAACAACGGCCGAGGAGCAGGAACAAAGGAGGACCCACTAGGTCAGCGGTTCTCAACCTGTGGGTCGCGGCCCCTTTGGGGGGGTCAAACAACACTTTCACAGGGGTCGCCTAAGACCATTGGAAAACACAGATATGATTCATAACAGTTGCAAAACTACAGTTATGAAGTAGCAACAAAAATAATGTTATGGCTGGGGGCCACCACAATATGAGGAGCTGTATTAAAGGGTCGCGGCCTTAGGAAGGTTGAGAACCACTGCTCTAGGTCAGCGGAGGCGCTGAGCTGGGAGAAGGAAGAGCCTGCATGTTGGGGCAGCAGGCACCCCCGGAGCTCCCTCCAGGATCCTGGCCTGAAAGACTCCGGCAACAAGGAGACTCGGGAGAAGTCGGGGAGCCCATCCCCAGGTCCCAGGGCTGTCTTAGTCCCAGGCTCCACCTCCAACCAGGCCAGGTGATGGCCTCTGTGTCAGTCTCTTAGCCAGTTTCCAGCCCCGGGGTTCCCCTCTTCTCAGAGGAACTGGCATCCAGCATCCCTGAGGCCATCATTCCGAAGCGCTGGGCCCCGCTGCCCGCGGTGGGAAAGCCTGATAGAGGCAGGCACTGAGAGGCAGGCACTGAGAGACGGGCAGAGCCCTGCCCCGGGCCTCGCCATGCCCACACCTGCCCTGAGGCAGCGGCCTCCCTCCCTGGTCCCAGGTCCCAGCTGAGGAACAGGGCAAAGGGCTGACACCGGCCGCAGAGCCTGGACAGACGTGCGTGGCCCACAGGCCTGAGCCACCACCCGGGGTCCCGGCCCTGCAGCCGCCACAGGCACTGCGGCTGGGCTCTCAGGAACCCCTGCTGACGGGGCGCCTGGGGAGGGACAGCCAGAGTCCACTCAGCGTTCCACCGCCTGACCCACGGCCACTTAAAAAGCAGAACCTGCTTCCTCCTTGCTGCACAAGGACTCAAGCCAATGAAACGACAACCACACGCTAGGTCCCCGGGAGAAAAGCCGGTCTTTACAGCGAGCGCCTGCAAGGCCTGGGACAAAGAAGCCACAGAAGCTGCCCTTTGGCCTTTTTATCTCTGTTCTCGCCGCGCCCGTGAACCTAATCAGTGATCTCCACCACAGCACCCTCTCCCCGCGGCCAGGTCAAAGGTCAATGTCAGCCCGGACTCAATAGTGATCTTGAATCACACAGGGGGGCACCCGGCTGGGGAACCTGCCCACAGAGACCAGGTCACGGCTGCCCGGCGGGCTTTGCAGCGAGGCTGGGGAGGACGGGGAGGGAAGAGATAGGGCGGGAGTGGGGTGTGGGGGGACTCACTGCCGCCCTTCCCGCTCTTCTCCATGCGGTACTGGTAGATGTGCAGTGTGAAGAGCATGTGCGAGTTGCGCAGGTCGTCCTCGTCGCAGTCCTGCCGGTGGCCCCGGCGCGCGGCCAGGGCGGCGTCCAGGAAGAAGGCGGCCTTCTCGGCGGTGGGCGCCCGCAGCTCGCTCTGGTTCTGCAGCTGGAAGACACAGCGGGAGCTGACGCCCGTCCGGGGGCTGTCTGTCCTCCCACGGCTGTCTGTCTGTCCTCCCACGGCTGTCTGTCTGTCCTCCCACAGCTGTCTGTCCTCCCACAGCTGTCTGCTCAGCATAGGAAAGCTTCACGCCCCTCCAGGGCCCCAGTCCTTCCAGAACACGGCCCTACATGCACATGTAGTTCTCAGCTTCCTTCCTTCATTGCTGACAACTCGCTCACTGCAGGGCATGTACTTTCCCCATTTTACAGTTTAAGTCGCATCTGTAAACAGCAGGTGTGCAAAGCAAATGGATGGCCCAACCGTGGACCTGTGAACCAGGAGGCCACCGTTCGGTTCCTGTTCAGGGCACATGCCCAGGTGGCAGGCTCGATCCCAGTGGGGGCGGGCAGGAGGCAGACCATCAGTGGTTCTCTCTCTCTCTCCCTCTCTTTCCTTTCTAATAAAAGCAGCCCTAGCTGGTTTGGCTCAGTGGATAGAGCATCAGCCTGTGGACTGAACGGTCCCAGTTTCAAGACCAGTAAAGGGTGCATATCCAGGTTGTGTGCTCAGTCCCCACTGGGTGGTGTGCAGGAGGCAGCTCATCAATGATATTCTCATCATTGATGTTTCTACCTCTGTCCCTCTCCCTTCCTCTCTAAAATTGATAATATAAAAAATAAATAAAAACCCGAGACCGGTTTGGATAGAGTGTCAGCCTGTGGACTGAAAGGTCCCGGGTTCGATTCCGGTCAGGGGCATGTACCTTGCTTGCGGGCACATCTCCAGTGTGGGGTGTGCAGGAGGCGGCTGATCAATGTCTCTCTCTCATGGATGTTTCTGACTTTCTATCCCTGTCCCTTCCTCTCTGTGAAAAATCAATACAATATAAAAAAATAATAATAATAAATAAATAAATAAGCAAATGGACGTATCTGAGTGTGAGCAGAAGGCCCCAGAGGACGGCCCACCCACGCGCGGGCAGTGCCTTCACCTACGAAAACCCTGGGGCGGGGCCTGCGTCGGACCCCACAGGTGAGCGGGCTGCAGGTGGGTGGGCTGGGAACTGTGATTCCCCTTCTGTGACTTACTCCATGGCGCCCACAGAAGTGGAAGAGCCTGGTTAGCTCAGCTCGCCTCCCCGCTTTTCTCAGCGATTTAATTACAGCAGATCCTAGACCACATTCCCCGGCGCGGTTATAAGCAAGACCGAGTGTCAGAGACCGACGCAAACACCCGGAGACGCGGATGCCTCCTCTGTGCTATTTAAGGGACGTTTATCTTTATCTGCAGTCACTCAATCCAGGTGCGTGCCATCCTCACTAATGGGCTAGAGAAGCACCGTGAGCCACACGTCCGAACCCCGGGGACCCTGGCAGTCACAGTGAACCTTCAACAGCACAACCGCACACCCTTTCCGGGGAGAGAGAAGGGAATGCAGGACTTCTGACTTTTCCACAGAAATGACCTGCAGGAGAAGTTCTCGGGTCTGGCTGTAGCCATCCCTACGATTCTGAGCTGTGAGGCTGATGTTTGGGACCTGAGACCCTAAAATCCTCAGACGGCAGAGAGAGTCTGTGTGTGCGTTGTCTTATACTCAGTTTGGCCACAAAATAAGCCAAAGGCTTTTTAAGAGTTTTCCACAGGAAGAGTGAACATAAAGAGCACATTGGTCTCTCTCTCTCCACCTTCGTTAACCTGCACCTTCACCTCCAGGGACCGGAATTGATGCAGAAGTGGGTGGACCCCGTAGCATAGCTGAGGGTATAGATCATTCTTGGAGCAGGAGGAGGGCAGAGGGGGGGGGGCAGGGCCTGGATACCATCTGAGCATGTCCTGTGCTACAGAAGGGTGGTCCTCACAGTGGGTTCCTGGACCAGCCGCAGCAGCCCCTGGGAACTCGCTAGAAACCCACTCTTTGAAGGTCTGTTCCAGGACCACTGACTCGGGGAGGCTGAGACAGAGCACAGGGGTCTGTGTCACCACGTCCCCCGGGTGGCTCTGATGAAGACTCACGTTTGAGAACCACGGCATTAACGTCTCCCCGACCAACTGGTTTGTATCCTAATTAGGTTCCCCACCCAAACGGAGGGGGGTGCGTCTGTTACAACTGTGAACAGCCCAGCCTGGTCAGACATGGTGCCCACCCTCACGGGCAGTCACAATACAACTGCTAGTCATGCTCTAGTGACAGGAGAAGCATCTAAGAGGGCTTCCTGGAAGAAGCGACTGCTAGCTGAGCCCTGAGGGATGAGGAGTGGGCCAGATGAAGAGCCGGAGGGGAGGAGGAGTCTCCGTGCACAAGGACTAGAGCGCGCCAAGGCCCGGGGCCAGAGGGAGCCACGTCGGGGCCTGGGAGCTTTGCTGCTGAAGGTGTGGGCTCCGTGGAAAGCGTGTGGGAAATGCATAATCAAGGCGCCTGCCCAGACATCCCGGACCAGTGTCTGCATTTTTAACAAGATCCTGGCAACTCCTGTGCCCCTGCAGCGTGCGGCACGCATTCTGGGTGATTAATTAGGAGTGGCGGGAGGGAGTGTAGCAGCTGAAGCTGGAAAGGTCCAGGTAGGGCCTTGGGAGTCGCAAAAGCTTGGGGGTGAGGGCTCCTCACAGGAATAGAAGCCCCTGTGCAGGGGAAGAACGCAGTGGGGGGTGAGGGGTGCTGTCCCTCGCCTGAATGCCTGCATCGGGGAGGACAAGGCCAGAGAGCCGGCGGCTGGAGCCCCGAGAAGTGATGCCTGGCATGAACCAGCTGCCCTGGCACAGCCACTTCTCCTGGCTCCCACGGCCCCAGCGCTGACATCGAAGTTCTAAGGGGACCGCGCTCACGCGTGTTTCCGGCAGCAGGACGAACCCGCTGCGAGCCGGGCCAGGAAGGCAGCCGGCACAGCCGTCAACAGCCCCGTAGTGGCCGCAGCCTTGTGTGTAGAGCAGCCGACATTTCCCTTTGTTTCAAACAAGAGAAAGACTGCCCTCCCCCTGCACCCCCGAAAGGGTGTGAAGGATGGAAGTTCAATTTCCTCCCAAAGCTACCCCAGGGGTGAGTCCTGCTCGCCGTCAGTCACATCCCGGGCACAGATACAGTGGTACCTCGAGATACGAGCGCCCTAACATACGAGATTTTTGAGATACAAGCCGTCGAGCGAGCGATTTTTGCTTTGAAATACGAGCAACAGTTGAGATAGGAGTCATCGCGCGGATCGGCTGGCTGCACACGACCCACCAGTTTACCGAGACTCGAGTGTCTCAGTTTCCCACGCCTCAAGGTTACAAAACGAATTAAACTCGTATCTCGAGGTGCCACTGAACTTAGGTCGGGCGGGCAGACGGCCCCACAGCCGGCAGCCATGAGGTTATATGGGTGCAAACACGCATGAGCCGCCCAGGTCCCGTGCCCGGAGTCGACCTGGGGGGCCCCACCTCGGGGGCGGGCTGACCTCCGGGAGCCCCGGGTCCGGCCGCCACTCACCTGCGTGCCGCAGATGGGGTCCTCGCACAGGTACACGCCCGGGGACTGGCCGTCCTGCAGGCTGCCCGTGGCCACCTCGGACAGCAGGTCCCGCAGGTGCTCCTCCTTGCCCCACACCTCCACGGCCGAGATGCGGACGGAGAAGCGGGCGCCCGTCTTCTCCTTGCGCTCGTTGATGAGCTTGAAGAGCCAGGCGATGGCGCAGGGGATGATGCCCAGGCTCTGCGTGGAGTCGTCCCGGCCGATCATGGTGAAGGACTTGCCTGTCGGGGGGGGAGAGGGCGTGTGAGGGTCCGGCGAGCGGAAGCCGGGGAGGGAGGCAGGAGAAAGGCGGGGAGGCGGGGGGCGGGGAGGAGAGGACAGTGAGCATCACCATGACCCTGGCCTCCTCCCGGCGCTCCGGGAGAACGGCCACGTGAGACACTGAGCCCTGGCAAAGGACGCGAGGGTCACTGGCACGGCCTGGAGGACCTCAGTCAGTGCTGCCCGCCCCAGCTCCGCCCGGTCTCACCAGAGGGGGAGCCGGGACTCATGGCTATTCCGTGCGTGGTCTCTCCGCCCACCCTTGCACTGCACACCCCCACGTTCAATGCTGTATGTCCCTTTGCCACACGAGCAACGCCCGTTAAACGCGGTCCCAGCTCTGATCAGAGACGGAGAAGAGAAGGGAGGGTGGGGAGGGGCTCCCGTTCCCGCTGGTCCTGCCTCCAGCACCAGGGCCTCTGGCCGTGTCTTTGCCCCGGGACACTCCTCTCTCACCCACTCGCCCCACCCGAGGGGAGGCCTGTGCATGGGGCGGCCACAGTCAGGGTGGGAGGCCCCTCGCCGTGTCCAGCTGCCTCCCTCCCCGGGGCCCGAAGGGCTGGGCTGGGCTGGGCTGGAGGTGGGAGGCAAGGCCGCCAGAACCGCTGATGGTTAGCGAGGCCGGGGCTTTGCTCAGAGCTGCTCCTCTGACAGTTACCCCGGCTCCAGCTCCAGCCCAAATCCTCCCGGGAGTGGGGGCCCTCCGGCTTCCCAGCACCCCCTGCTCAGGGGGGAGGTTGTCCTGCGAGCCTGCTGGGTGTGACCCTGACCTGGTCCCATGGAAACCACCCCACGGCTCCTGCTCATCTCCTGAACTTGAGGGCTCCCCGCTCAGAATGGGACTCTCCTCTCAGCAGCAGGGGTGCCCACTGGGCCATCTAACTCAGCACCAAAGGGGACCGCTTCTCCTCTCTCCGAGGGCCGGGGCGAGGAAAGGGAGGAGCAGGTTGGGGGGTACGGGGGGGGAAGGGAGCCGCAGGAGCAGCACCCAGGGGCGCCGCTCACTGACCGAGCTTGGCGTGGCCGAAGCAGAACACGCAGCCGTCCGCCCCGTTGACCACGGACTGGATCACCTCGGCCACGGTCCCAGCGCACACTTCCGCCTGCGGACACGGGAGGAGAAGGCGGTGAGTGGGCCTCACTGAGGGACAGGAAGGAGCCGCTGTCCTGGGCTCGGGTCCCGGCGCTCCCAGACAGGACTCTAACAGCTCTCGGTAGCCCCGCCCCTCCCGCCGGCATCACACGCAGTGACCCAGAACCCCCTGCTCCCCCCCAGGACAGCTCAGCGCTGTCTGCACACCGGGCAGGAGCTGCAGAGGGGACACAGCAGCTTCATGGACCTCCCGGCTGCCCCGGCCGCTATTCTGGCCTCTGACGAGGGTTTTAAACTTCCCATTTGCTCTCCGCTAACTAGATCCTTACACACACACACACACACACACTCTCACACACACATGCATGCATGCTCACACACACATGTTCGCACACATGTGCTCACACATGCATGCACGCTCACACATGTGCGCACACATGCACAAAGGCTCACACACATGCACGCACCCACTCACACATGCGTGCACACTTACATACCCTTATAAACCGGGCCAGCCTTTAGAGGGCAAAGGGTGACCAGCCACTTCAGGAAGGAGCTGGGAGAGACGCCCGCTCAGGGAGGAGCTGTGAACCAGATGCCAGCTCCGAGTCCCGGTTTCCTGGGATGTGAAAGGAGCAGGGCCTCCCTTCCTACACCAGTGCATTCTGGGTGATGAGTGGGTCAAGTCGGAGGAAACTTCTCGACACTAGATGTTTCTGAACCGTCACTGATTGTAATGTTGGAAATTACAGCGCACAGACGCATCTAAGAGAATGCTCCGTACTATCGAGCATGCGAGCTCTGCAACCGGGCATGAAAGCTAATATGCAACAGAAAGGTGCTTCTGGAATGAATCTGAAATGCATTAGTGGTCCAGCTGAATTTAGGGCTGGCTTCGGAATGCCTACAACTTGGGGAGATTTGCTTTGGAAAGTGTTCGCTGCACCAGTTAAAAGACTTGTGGGGCATTTGTTAGACCCATGGTCAGGTTTAGGTTGGGGTCCAACAGGGTGGTACAAAACGCAAAATGTGCAAAGAGGGAACTTATTCATGAGGCGTGTTGTCTTTTCGTGGCAAACGCTTTGGGGAAAGCACAGGACAGCACATGCCACCGGCCGACGCCTGCATGGACATCACGTCTTCCCGGCACCAAGACCACAGGGAGGAGGTGCGAATGGCGGCTGTAATGTCCCCGGTTCTAGAGGCTATTGGCACACTATTGTGTACACACTGAGTGGCCAGATTATTATGATCTCTGAATGCATAACAATCTGGCCACTCACTGTGTGTGTGTGTGTGTGTGTGTGTGTGTGTGTCTGTGTGTGTGTTTCAGAGGCCCGGTGCATGAATGTGTATATGGGTGAGGTCTGGCCAGCCTGGCCAGGGGGAGGGGACCTGGATAGCTGGCTAGCCTGCCTGCTGGTCGAACTCCTGGTTGAGGAGACAATTTGTATATTAGCCTTTTATTCTATAGGATATACACTGAGTGGCCAGATCGTTATGCATTCAGAGGTCATCATAGTCTGGCCACTCAGTGTAAGTGTTGAAAAGTGCTGGACATTTATCCGGAAGGCACAGGTGTCTGATGGGAAAATGCAGGCTAAGCAGGCCACTGCACACCCACAGCCTGGGTTACAGTGTCTGCAAGAAGCTTCCGTTGCTCCAACTCATTGCACAGGAACTGCCCCCGACGGTACAGCTAATGTCCCATCAGACATCTGCTCCTGCTGGGCTGGGCTCCAGGAGCGGGGGTCCGGGAATCTTGGCACCCTGAGCTCCCAGGATTACAGTCAGAGCCGATACACAGAGTGGCCACACTCCCTGCCCTGCCCGTGTGTGCATGCCCCTGGCAATGGGACTCTGCAGCTCCTCCAATCAGAGGCGGGGTCTCCCCTTCCCCCTCGAACCTGGCCCAATGGGGCCCAGCACAAGAGATGGTGCTTCCATTCTGAACTGGGCCATGTGTGGGCCATGCCGTGGCCATAAGAGGAAGTCCAAGGTCGCTCCTGGTCAATAGAGACGATGTAGAGAGAGACCCAGTGACCAGCCAAGGCCACCTAGAACCCCCCTTAAGCGGCCAACCCCCAAACATGTGGTGGCATCCAGCCCGGATCAGCAGAGCTGGTCACAGACCGGAAGTAAGCCGAGCTGGGGCAGGGGGACGCTCAGCTGACCCACTCACTCCTGAGCAACAGTGAACGCTGGTCGCTGAAGCCCTGAGGTTTAGCGGGTTTGTCACTCATCAACAGCAGTCCCTCCCCTCTCTTCTCGCCCCTCCCCATCCACCGCACAGACCCAGGCCGCAGGACTGCATCACACGCCAGCCTCAGTTTCCCTGCCTGCTCAGTCCCCATCAGGAAGACAGACCGGCCTTCTGTAGCTTCTAAGGTCCTGCCTAAATCTAATCCAGCTCCCGGACATGCTTTTTCCCTCTGACACCCCCCCACACACCCAGAGGTGAGGCGGGAGTGGGGTCCTAATAGGCAGCTGCCTCCACCTCCAGGTCCTGGTCCTGAAGCTTCCAATTCTCTCCACGGCCACCCACTTCCGGGTGGCACCCCGGCTGGCCTGCCCCTCCTTCTCCCAGGGCTCTGACTCGGGGAAACCCTGGCTCGGTGGTCCTGCCCACCGTGGCGCTCCAGTTACTCAAAGGGACTGTGCGATGGAGGCCACCCGCTTCCGGAGGCGGAGGGACCGGACCTGCCGGTGCTCTGGGTGCCCCCTCCAGCGCCTGGGTCCCAGCCAATGAGCAGCAGCTCCAGGGCTGACTGAGCAGGCCTGGCCCCGGGGGGCGGGGAGAAAGGGGAAGTGGGGGGTCCGCACCCACCTGAGAAGCGTCCTGCGGGAAAACCGCATCAAAGGCGAACATCTTGGGGGGCACCTGGCTGCCCCTCTTCTGGAAGGCGCTCTGGCCCCCGCATGCCAGGGGGTCGTACAGGGTGACCTGCTTCTTCCGCGGGTCCACCTTCAGGAAGGAGCTGGACTCCGAGGTGTCGCGGGCCAGCGTGGAGCAGATGCGCAGCATGACCTTCACCTGCAGGGGGGCGGGAACGGACAGGCGTGGGTTGATGGATGGGACATGCGTGGGATCTGCACGTGATGGATGCTGCTATGCCCAGTGAGTCCGCCGCTCGAGCCTCGGGGGCTGTGGGGAGACAGGTGGACTGGTAATCACCGTGGACTACTCGGTGGGCCGTGGCTTCATTACAGAGATGGCACGGCAGGTTCTCTGCCTTCCCGTCCATGCAAAGTGGGAATTAGCGGCACCCGGGGGCCCAATTACGTTGATGAAAGGCGGCCCCGAATGCCACCTCTCGGGGCGGGTGTTGTCCCCCAAAGCCCACAGATCAATGAGCGGACGAGAACGTTAGCTCCGTGATTTACACCCCGGCTCGCCGGGATCTCAGAGAAAGGCCACATTATCAGTGTCATCACTGAAGGCTGTGAGTGGCCGGCTCCACGCCAGCCTCTGAAGTGTGCTCCCGGGAGCGGCAAGAGGGGTATGTTTGAGCTGTTATTTGGGATCCCGCTGGGTGAGCGCATGGAGGCCGGCTCTCCAGGCACAGAAGCACCTGACCCGCTCCTGGCAACGGCACACGGACGTCTCCAGGGCTCATGATCAGCCTCCCCACACCCCCTCCCCTGGCTGAACGGGGTGCCCACAGAAACGACTGCCTGCCCTGAGCCTGAGCTGAGCGGAGCCGAGCTGAAGCCTCACACGCAGCTCTGGAGCTGCCGGTCCGGGGGCAGGGGCAGCACTGATGCCCCAACCAGCTCTTCCCTGCTCCGTCGCTAGTTCACTCCAGCGGTGATGAGCCCCTACTATGTGCCAGGCACCGGCCTAGGCAGGAGGGGTGCAAAGACACGCGGCACGTCACGTGGCAGGGCAGGTGGGCCATTTCTGTGGCACGTGTGGCCCAAGCCAGGCCTGTGCGAGATTATTTTTAGGCTCCGCATCTGGCCGTCTTCATTAATCCTGGGTCAGGCTGATGCGGTCTTGGAGGGGCTTGTACACGTTTAATGAGATATTCCAAGCACAGGGCGTGCTCAGAGAAGACTGGGTGCTCGGGAGAGACCACTTGTGACCAAGAAAGGCTTCCCCGCCTTGGCCGGTGTGGCTCAGTGGACAGAGCACCGGCCTGCAGACCGAAGGGGCCCGGGTTTGAGTCTGGTCAAGGGCACCTGGGTTGCAGGCTCCTCTCTGACTTGGGCCCTGGTCAGAGCGCTTGCAAGAGGCAACCAATCCATGTGTTTCCCTCACATCAGTGTTTCTCTCTGTCTCCCTCTCTGCCACTCTCCCTAATAATCAATGGAAACATATCCTCCGGTGAGGATCAGCAACACCAAAACCCAGAGTGCTTGCTTTTTTCACAAATCCAGTAGGTTATTGTGATCCCTGCTTCCCCCCTGCTCCCCTCCCCCCTGGGGAGCCGCCCTGCACATGCACAGCCTCTCCAGCGCTGAAGGCCGGCCACCGTGTCCCCCCCAATGGCAGGACTGGGAAATGGGACCCAGAGAGCCGAAGGGGGCACAGTGAGCCTGGGGGAAGGGGGGGGCTTGGCACCCCGACTCAGCGAGCAGATGAGCACCTCTAGCAAAGCTCTCTTCACGGGCTCTCTCTTAACCCCCCTCAGCCAGGGGGTGGCCCTTATACCCCACAGATTCTGGTCTCTGCTGGGACCTCACTTCTCCTCCTTTACCTAATCACCCCGTGGGCGGGGCCCACAGCTGTTGCTCTGGGCAACCGCTGTCTTGATGCCCTGCTCATCCATCTCCGGGATGGCAGGGCGGGACAGAGGCGGAGCCACACACACACACACACACACACACACACACACCATCCGTGTAGAGGCAAAGCCCACGGCCCCCAGCCTCAGGGCGTGAACGTGGCATGGGCCCCGAACCATTGTCACCACACAGAGTCCCAGGGACGGACAGCCTGCCTGCCCCTCGTCACAGCACGAACCCTGGTGCCGGCTCCAGGGGGCTCTTCCTTGCCCTCTACCCAGAGCTGCCCGTGGAAGGTGACTGAGCGCCCGGGGCAAACCTGCCCGTTTGCAGGGCCCCTCACAGATCACAGGCCACAGGCCACAGAGATGGGGGTGCAGGGAGAGGAGGCCGCCCAGTGTCCTCAGGCACACGCTTTGCTGACACCCCTCTGTGGGCCCCGGACGGACACACTGAGAACAATGACTGCTCCCCGCCAGGGTCTCGGCCACGACACCCGCTCAGGACAGCATGTCAGCGGGACGAGCTTTCCCACGAGGCCAGAGGCTGCAGCGGAGGGAACCGCCACCATCTTTCAGTTCCTCTGTGTTCTCACTCTTACACTAATGTCTGAGTTCACCGGTTCTCTATTTTTCTTAAGTATGTTTTCATTCACTTCAAAGAGAGAAAGGGAGAGAGGGAAAGAGAGAGAGAAACTTCCATGATGAGAGAGAATCCCTGACCGGCTGCCTCCTGCACATCTCGACTGGGGATCGAGCCCACAACCCAGGCATGTGCCCGACCGGGAATCCAACCATGACCTCCTGGTTCTTAGGTTGATGTGCAACCACTGAGCCACGCCGGCCGGGTCAAGGTCAGCGATTTCTTCACAATCAGCTTCGCAGAAACTGGACAAAGCCAGGTCGGATCACCCAACCAGAAAGCCCACGTGGCCTCGTGCTTGCCTCCGTCCCCGCAGTCCCTGGGTCACCTTTAAGCCTCCTGTGTCTAGTGAGTTCCCGAACTGTGTCTCCGAGGCAGGCAGGGCCCAGCAGAGTTCCATCAGACCCACCAGCCGGAGGCGTGGTGGGGAGAGCGGAACACGTGAGACGGCCAGAGGGACTCCCCACCCACAGGGGTCCTCGGCCTGCCGGGACAGAGCAGCTAAATGGCAGAGACCCTTCACCATGGACACTCGTCCCGGGCCTGATTCCTCCACAGGGCCGGGCGGGGATGGGATGCTGATGTGCTCACGGCGGATGTGCGCCCGGAAATGCCGGCCATCCTGTGGCTCAGGGGAGACTCTGCCCCTAATGGCAGCCGAGAGCGAGCGGAGACACAGCATCCTGTGGTCCTCTGTGCAGGCCAGGCCTTCCCTGGTTCTAGGAATTCTGGGGGATTCAGCTCTTGAGGGAGAACTGTGGAGGGACATGAGAGGGGCCACTGTATCTAGTCAGCGAGTCTCCTTTCCTACAGGCTCGGGTATAACGGCATTACAGTGAAGTTGAAGCCAGGAGGCAAGGTTTGAATCCGAACTTCGCCACCATCGAGTGGCTGTGGTCTAAGGCGTGGGCCTCGGTGTCCTTATCCCCAGAATGGGCCTATGGTGCCACCGCCCTTGGAAGATGTTTCTGAAGAAACAATTAAAGAGCCGGGCTGGCGTGGCTCAGTGGTTGAGCATCGACCTATGAACCAGGAGGTCACGGCTTGATTCCTGGTCAGGGCACATGCCTGGGTTTCAGGCTTCATCCCCAGTGGGGGGCGTGCAGGAGGCAGCTGACCCATGATTCCCCTCTCATCATTGATGTTTCTATCTTTCTCTTCCTTTCCTTCCTCTCTGAAGTCAATAAAAATATTTTTTTGAAAAGAAAGGAAGAAAGAAAGACAAGTAAAGCAGCATACAAATGTAAAATATTGGTCTAAAGAAGGGGAAGGCAAAGGAAGGAAAGAAGGGGGAAGCAAAGAGGGAGGGAGGGGGAGAGAGGGACACAGGTGAGTGGGAGGGAGGGAATTCATATTCCTTTCTCTATCAAATGACTGCCATCAGAAGCCTTTCCCCTAAGCTTAATTTTTTGAAATTTTAAACTAAAGGTTATTTAATGAACGCTCCCATCCACGGCAGCAGAGTATCCCGCCTCCCCGATGATTAAGTCAAAGGCCAGAGTTCGCTGGCACAACAAAGGCAAGTGATCCACCTGAAATCGGGTGTGAGCATCTGAAAGGGAGGCGAGGTCTCCCCTCATTCGACTCCTTTCTTTCCTGTCTTTATCGGGTGATGAAGGTGCTCACAGCATCCATCTGCTCAGGGCCCCTGAGTCCCTTCGGGGGATTCTCCCACCACTCCACGCAAGACGCGTGGGGAGGCTGGAGCCCGAAACACACCCTCACTGGGTGCTCCTCTCGGCACCTCGCCTTTCCGATCGACCAGGGCATCCGCGGCCTCCCGTCCTGTGCTGAGGCCGCAGACGGAGCTTCCGGAAAAGCTAACGAGGCGCCCTGTCTAACCGCACTGCCGGGGACAGCGGCAACCCCGAGGCCTGGTTTAAGGAGCACTCTCCTCTCCCACCGCTCCCACCATGGGCACACGGGGCCCTGAATAAGCCCTCCCCTCCCCCTTTAACTTGCCCAAGGTGCCTGCCTCACTGGGTAGGAGAGAGAAGCAAATTAAAACTGGGTTTTATAACAGGCAAAGGCTTAAATACCTTTCTAATGACATTTCAAGCAATGACCTGAAGTCACTTTCTCTGAAGGAAGACGTTGATGGTTTTGTGGGACTGAAAGGTTCCAGAAGTTTTCCAGGAGACGGCAGGAATCATATCCCCCTAGCCAGCCATGACCTTGGGGGGCCCACCCCCAAGCGTGGTGGGGAGGCCAGCAGGCCTGCTCCCCAGGCGACGGCAGGCACATGTAAACACATCGGCGGTGTGGCAGGCAGACGCCCATCCAGCAGGCGAGGGCGGGGCTGAGGGGGAGCGATCAGCCAAAGGACTTGTATGCATGCACATAGGCACAGCCAATGGACACGGACACCAGGGAGGGGGGGGGTGAGGACATGAGAGGGGTGTGGGGGACCAATGAGGGATAAGGACACATTGGTAATAGCTTAATCAATAAAGGGGAGAGAAAGAGTAAAAAAGAAAAGAGAATCGCAGATCCGCACCTGCCGGGCCCCCAAAGACACGGGGTCCAGGGCAGCTGTTAGGTACAGAGCAAAACAAACTGGATTGAACTTCTTTGCAGAGAACACAGTACTAACCCGATGTGACCCATTCAAAGGTCCTGGGGCTGCAGTCACTGCAGGAATGCAAAGTCTGGGGTGGGAATGAGGGTGGGAGTGGGAGTGGGGATGGAGTGAGACCCGGGGCCCAGTCTGGGGCAGTGTCTGCTCTGCTGAAAGATCAGCACCTCGGTCAGTCAGCCCTGGCCCCACCACTGCACCATCGCTAAAAGTTCCACAAACCTCACGTGCACAAAGGACCACCTCCACGTGGCTCTCCTACAGCTGCTGGGGAACACCATTACCATCACTACCTCACCCCTCCCTCCGTGGAGGCACCGGAGGCTGAGGCCGGGGCCCTTCGGAGGCTGGTCCAAAGCCCGCTGCCGGCAGAGGTGCAGGGGCGGTGGGGGGCCGGGGCCGGGTCCCCTGCAGGGAGTGTCCGGAGTGAGCCCAGCCCAGCAGGGCC
This sequence comes from Lasiurus borealis, assembly GCA_004026805.1. Taxonomy (NCBI): domain Eukaryota; kingdom Metazoa; phylum Chordata; class Mammalia; order Chiroptera; family Vespertilionidae; genus Lasiurus; species Lasiurus borealis. The sequence continues at coordinate 17,008 of PVJN01006789.1, read as the reverse complement.
GAGCATGCTCTCCCGGGGCTGGGCCTGGGTGAACCTCCTCGAGGAGCCGGAGGGGCTGTCCCTGCGCTGGGGACGCTGGTGTGGTCCCAGGCAGCCTGTCATGAGCCGCGGGGCCCTCCCGGAGGGAGATGCTCGTGTGTGAAGGCCGGGCTGGGGACGGTGACAGCGGCGGCACAAGGAGCTGCGTGGCCAGTGAGGGAGCCGGGTGATGAGACGCTCTCCAGACAGGAGCGCGGGGCCCGGGGGGACGCAGGCTCCCCGAGCGCCTCGTCAGCAGGGGCCTGTCGCCCGCAGGGCTGTGGCCCGGAGCGAGGAGGGAGCCGGGCGGCCCTGCCAGAGGCGCTGCGCGGCCAGCTCCCCTCGCAATTAGCCGGCGGCGGCCGGTGTGTGAGGAGGGACAGGCGTCCGGGTGGCTGTCAGCAGAGGCGGCCCTGATTAAGGAGCTGGTGAAACGCACGCTCAGGCACAGCGAGCTGGGGCGGGGGGAGGCGGACCTGGGTCCTGAGGCATCCCTGCCCTGGGGACCCCCTTCATCACTCCCCGGACCCTGTGGAGGACGGCCGGGAGCGTGGGGCACACGCTCTGCTGGGGTACGAGTTCTGCCTGGACCCCTGTTTTTATTGTTTGTTTGTTTTTGTTGTTAATCCTCAACCAAGGATATGTTTCGATTGGTTGAGAGGGGAAGAGAGAGGGAGAGACAGAAACATCCATGTGAGAGAAACACATTGACTGGTTGCCTCCTGCACAAACTCCATCAAGGCACATGCCCTTGACCGAAATCAAACCCGGGACCCTTCAGTCCATAGGCCAACGCTCTATCCACTGAGCCACACCGGCCAGGGCGGCCTGCCCCTCTGTTGCTGTGCTCTGCGGACAGAGGACATGGCCCCGCAGGCCCCATCTACAAACTAGTGGGAACAACAGGCTGCCCAGCCCGGTGCTTGTGACCCCTGAGAGAGCGAACGGACGCCTGTGACCCCCAAAGCAGAGCCTGCACACAGCAGGCCTTCAATAAACATATCCCGTAATAAAGACAGTAATGCCTATTAAATTTTATAATGTAAATGCTTAGTACCTTCACACTTTTTAAACGTATAATATGCATTTTTAAATTGTTACAATTATTGAGGTCCGAGCACTGGGAAGGTCAGGAACCCCAAAGTCAGACAGATCTGGTCTTACTTACCGGCTACGCGACAATGTTTTATTTGAACAGTTTCCTCGTCACTAAAACAGGAACGATAATCCCAATCTGGAAGGATTCCCACAATTATTAAGCACATGATCTGATAAGAGCTTGGCATAAAGCAGTCCCGGGTCAGTAAGAGTGCCCACCATGCCCATGTATGTCCTCAGGGATCTAACATGAGCCTGCTCTCCCCTCCCAGATTGGACCTCGGAGGTCAGGAACCGTCCCTAGATTCTCAGTGGCTCTGCCCCGAGGAGAGGCCTGGAGAGGGACACGTTATCTCACCACAGAGTTTGCAGCCAATGCAGGGCCTACTGGGTGTCACCAATTTAAGCTCAGTTTCCCCACTCCAACCCTCACTCTCCTTTGCTTTTTTCTTTTTTTAAATATTTTTTTCATTGATTTCAGAGAATAAGTTAGAGGGAGGGAGGGAGGGAGAAAAACATCAATGGTGAGAGAAATTCATTCATCGCCTGCCTGCTGCACACACCCCTACTTGGGATCAAGCCCACACCCCAGCCTGTGGCCTAACAGGGAGTCAAACCATGACCTCCTGGTTCCTAGGCCGATGCTCAGCCACTGAGCCACACCGGCCGGACATCTTTTGCTTCTGTTTTGGTAAACCTTGGGGAGGTGACAATCGGAAAACACAGGCAGAAAAAGTCCCGGTGGTCGGCCTGTGGTTCCTGCAGTTATTGTATCTGTTAAATCCCCATTCGAAGGACAAACAGCCTGGGACGAGTTTTTGAGGCGGCAGCACATGGGCTGTTCTTAAACCAGAATGCTTTCAGAGGTGCCGGGCTGGATTCGGGTGCGGGCTGTTAACAAAGGGCCCATTTACCCCCGAACCCACACACACGTAGCAACAGAAGCACTAATGGATCTGTCGTCAGGTGGCAAACATGCAGGAAGCCTGCCTCTGCCGCTGCCGACTCATCCGTCGCCACGGAGACACCGTGGGTTTGACACTCGCAGGACCAAGGGAAGGTTGTCTTTTTTGCTGCCCACTTTGTTATACACATGTTATAAACACAAATATGAAACCCCAGCTGGCTAACAGCCTGACACTCCATTCCGCGTCTCCTCACTCCCTGCCCCTTCTCCTCGGCCCGGACTCTCCCTGTCCCGCTGCGCATAGCCTTTGACCTACTTCATGGCACCCAGGAACGCTGAGGATAAGTCAAGTGCCCCTGTCAGGTGAGGCCCAGAAACCCCAGCTCTCACAATGCACCCTGGGACTTTGCAAAGCACTGCCATGAGCACCCTAGTTATCTAAATCAAAAAGGCTGTGGCCGCGGGCAGCTACAATTAGGGCTGTGTTCTTCCAGCGGGCATCCCTCTGCATGCATTCTGGGTAAATCTGTCCATGCTGCAGGCTCGCGAGTTCCGTTAAACGCATGCACCACCCATGGAATGACAGTGGCATTCTACCTGTGGATGGGACCCACGTAGAACCCACGGGTGCCAGCATGAGCCTGGATTCCCAGGGCATCTGGGACAGGTCACGTGACCCAGGGCAGGGCCCCGATCGGTCCAGCACCAAGACCTTCCAGCCAGGGGGAGAGAAGGCGCCCTTCTCCCGGCCACTGGGACGGCGGGTTCCATGCAGGTTGGGAGCTCCCGCTAAAAAAGCCAGGCTGTTCCACACGGAACCCAGCAGGGCCCGACCCTGCCCCCCGGGGGAATGCTACGACCCCTGTCTGCACCACGCCTGGGTCGTGCCTCCAGCCCACAGCTCCGCAGCCTTCACTCCAGGCAAAGGAGGCAGCTGAGGGGTCAGGGGCCAAGAGGTGAGATCTGGAGCAGCCCTCGCTAAAATTTAGCTAAAACCTAAATATTTTAAAACTCAAAGTTTAATTTGAAACTCAACCAAGCTAAAATGTCACTTGCTTTGAAGCCTGCCACGACTCCCCCTTCTCATGAGCGTCTCACTCTGAAAGAGGGGGCAGAGAGAGGAGGGGAGGAGGAGGAAGACGTTATGCGAATATCTTGGTCCCCCATCCCTGGTCCCACGGTTACCCTTCGAAATTCTCACTCTCCTTCACCAGGATCACGTAAGCTCAATAGCCAAGGTCACCCCCATTCTTTCTCCCAGTTCCCCCCAACACCTCTGCCCTCGGAAAGGCGTCTGTCCACTTCTATCAAACAGACACGAAGCCCACAGCGTGCCCGAGCCCAGGCTGGGGCGGCGGGGAAGCAAGGAGAGAGGAGGGTGGGGGGTGGAGGAACCCCAGGACTGTGGTACAACCAAATGAAGATGGTGGCACTTTCCCTTGAGGTTCCTTCACTTCCCAGTTTCGGGCCTAGAAGCAAAGCTGCATTCATTCTCAGCAAAGCTCAGAGGTCACCTCCCTTCCCCCCTCCGCCCCCAGCTCACTGCTGCCATCCAGCTACAGGACCGGGTGGGGGGGGATATGGCTGGAAGAGTGGAAAGAATGTGCTGAAAAAAGAGGGGGCGAGACCAGCTGGGGCTAAAGGGGCAAATGTTAACGAGGCCCCCCACCGCCTCTGGCCACAGGCCAGCCACTGGCTGCTCTCATGTCCTGACCCTCAGGTCCCTGCCGCCTCTCTGCCTTGGCCAGAAGCCCTGGGGGCCTCAGAGCGCAAGTGCAAAGCAGCGGTGGATTCTAACATGAAGGGCTCCTGGGGGAAACGCTTTCTCTTTGTTTTCTTCCCAGAATGCCACGTGGAGATCCGATGGGGGTCAGGGAAGGCTGCACCGAATAAACGGGGTACGTACCCACGGCAGCCTTCTGCCTGTGCATTCGATGTGGGCGGCAGAAACCCGCACATGCGGGTGCACGCCTGCCCACCAGCGGGGCTAGGCCCTGTGCCTGGAGGCGGGCCGTGGGGGAGGCCTGGACCGGAGCATGGCCTCCTGGCTCAGGGGCTTCAGCCACTTTCGACGAACGGCACCTGGTCAGCAAGGCGGACCCTGCATTTGAGATTCTGGAAACTTCCTTGATCCTGGTCTGGCTCAAAGGTTGAGCGTTGACCTATGAACCAGGAGGTCACGGTTCGATTCCCGACCTGGGTTGCAGGCTGGCTCCCCAATGAGGGGCTTGCAGGAGGCAGCTGATCAATGATTCTCTCTCATCATTGATGCTTCCATTTCTCTCTCCCTTCCTCTCTGAGATTAATCTACACTAATAAAAGAGAAAGATGCAAATTGACTGTACCCTCCTGATGCCCACCAGCCAATCAGGAGTGAGTATGCAAATTAACCCAACAAAGATGGAGGGTAAATTTGCATACACAGGTGCTGAGTGGCCGGGGGTAGGACTCTTATGTTGTCATCATGGCAACGACATAGGCATTCCACACCGCCTCAGCCACTCTGGGGCCCTGGGCTGCAAGGAAAGATGGAAAGGCGGCTCCAGCCGGAGTGAAGGCAGTGCCTGCAGCCAGGGGAAGGAAGGCCCTTTCTTGCATGAATCCTCATGCATCGGGCTTCTAGTTAAAATATATTTAAAAGAACATACAGAAGTGGCTTCTGACTCTATTGCACTGACCCACTTGAAGAGAACTCTTGAGTTCTCAATGAAACAAGATGTGTCAACCTTAGGAAGGAGCACTAGCTTAAGAAACTTTTCTAAAAGGAACCCAGTCCTGCAACCGCTATTTGGTTCTGTAGCTTTCGCCCCCAACAGCTTTTACTGCCCACCGTCATGGACACGTAAACGTCCCACAGTGAAAACCAAATCAAGGCGTCCTATAGATTCTTTCCTTCTTTCCGCAAACAAACAATTACGTGGAACTGGATAGAATGATACTCACCAGAAAAATCAATATGAGGAAAAAAGTCAGCAATTGTTTCCAGACCACTGTTCCCCCAGAGACACTCCCCGGGCTCTGCAGTGTACGCGCACGCGTGTGCGTGAGTGCCGCGAGGACGGCGTTTAACGCTTTGATCTAACATTTTTCTGGAATCAATAAGCATGTCGGTTGGGGAGAGCGGTCAATATTTGCTTCGGAGGGAAAACAGTTATTCAGATGAGAAGATGCAGGCTCCCTTCTCCGTGGAAGGCCCCTCTGCCGCCGGGTCACGTTCGTCCGAACGATGTCTGAGTTTGCCGGGAGGATTTCAGAGTCAGCCCGTCCCTGGGAACCCGGGGCCCGCACAGGGTGGGCTGAGGACGGTGCTGTGCCGGGTGGGTGGGAACAGGCCTCCTTCCAGCCCTTTCTTCCAGCCTCGACACTGAACGTGAGGACCCTGATGTAGCCCAGACGTGCGTGAGGGCCAGGGCGGGACCAGGAGATCTTACGATGCCGCCGCCCACCTGTGACACAGTCCAGATGGCGCGGGGCCGGGCACGTTAGGGAGGGCCCCCGCCGTCTCCAGGCGGCGGGCGCTGATGTCATACCCTCTCGTGCGTGATAAGAAGCATCCGTCTATAAAACCAGAGTAAATGGGACTGTAATGCGTTTTCCCCAGAAGGTCCAGTTTAGAGTAGGGACATCTGGTGGGGGGGGGGGGGGGCAGGACGTCTGGGTGGCGGCTGACAGAGACGCTTAGCCGGGGCTGGTCCGCAGAGGTGGCGGTTATGCTCCAGGTAACCCCCCCCCCCCCCCGTATTCCAATTTGTAACCCCAGTGGTTTGGAGGCCGGTCTGCCTCTTAGGCGTCCTCACCTCCCACCCAGCATCCCGACAGAGCTGCCACCCAGCTGCAGCTCAGCTCTCCGATCTGAGAGTCAGGAGAGAGATGGAAGTTTGGAGAAGCAGGATCTTGCCTGGGAAGGTTCTAGAGCAGTGGTTCTCAACCTTCCTAATGGCACTACCCTTTAAGACAGCTCCTCATGTGGTGGTGACCCCAACCATAAAATGATTTCCGTTGCTACTTCCTAACTGTAATCTTGCTACTGTTATGAACTGTAATGTAAATATCTGATAGGCAGGATGTATTTTCATTGTTACAAATTGAACATAATTAAAGCATAGGGATTAATCACAAAAACAATATGTAATTATATATTGTGAAATATTTATTTCTAATGACAAATAAATGAAATTTTGTCTTGAATCGTGGTGTAGCATGGGTAACAGTCTTCATATAACAACAGTAAACTACATTGCTACTTTTGCTACACCGAGGAGCGGTGTGTTGGTTCCTAAGACCATGGGAAATAGGTGTTTTCCGCTGGTCTTAGGCGACCCCTAAAGGGGTCGCGACCCACAGGTTGAGAACCACTGTTCTAGAGGGGAAATGAAAGAATGAACGGAGATATGGAGGAGGAAGACGGCTTTAGGCAGAATCATGACCCGTTAGATCAGGGGTTGGGAATGTTTTCAAGGCAGCCTGCCTGGAATCCAAACTCTTCTGTATTTTCAGGGGGCCTGGCCGGAGGGGGTCGTTATGCTCACTGGTGGGGTAGGGAGTGTATCTGAATTTACATAAGAAATGGGGGGAAGTGCATGCTGACTGCTGGCCTCTCTGAGGGTCGGGGAGTGCGTAGGGATGTGGGGGAGGCATAAGATGCTGTCAGCCCTTCTGCTCAACAGCAGCTCTTGCCCGTGGTCCCCATTCAACAAGCATCTCCTCAGAATCACCTCTGCTGAACCCCTTTCCCCCCTCACCCCGAGCTGCCCCGTCCAGGAGGCTGTTTACTGTGACGCAAGAACGAGGTCCAGGGAGCAGGACGGCTTCCCTAAGGTTCCCCGAAAGCAGCAGCAGGAAGAGGCCCGGCCCGGCTCTGGGGAAGGTCAGGCACACGTCCCGTCTGCCGGCTTCCTACCCGCCGCGGACCAGGCGAGAGGGCGCGTGCGAGCTTGAGATCAAGCCCAGCCCCTGGCGGGTGAACCGCGCAGAACGGGCCTCCGCCGGAGGGATCTGCGGGTGCCTTGGCAAGTTTTAGGGAATCCCCTGGAGTCCCCTTTTCCTCGTGTTGCTGCGCTTTATGGAAAGATATTTCATTCCTTTAAGAAAGCCCGGGCTATGATTAGGGATATTAAGGGACTTTTAAAACTTGAATTAATGGCCTGGCACGCTGTAAAACAACTCCAACTTGTGTAAATTTGTATTCGGGGATTTTCAAAAATCGGCATTATCGGCGCAATGGGCTGTAACCAGACTTTTGAAAACGGTTCTTCAGATCTTTCCCGCGCAGCTTACGGACGGGTTGCCAAAAACGATGCCCGCCCGGTGGGCGCGCGGGAAACGCACAACACGGGTTAGTCCTCCGCCAAGAGAATGGCTGACCACCCAGCAGGCACACGGCGGGGCTCAGGGTGGCACTACGGCCGCATGACGGTTAGCAACCTTCATCCTTCCCGTGTATCCGTTGATCTGGCTTCCAACGGCCACAGCGTCTTCGCCACGGCTCTGCAGTTGCCTGGATGAACAGTCACCCCCGTGTCGCATGCGGCTGCCTGGACCTCGACTCCCAGCCGCCGGCCCACTGAATGAGTGGAGCCCACAGCGCCCTTCCTCAGCCCCCGCAGACCCGGCCCGTGGCTTTTGGAGGGAGTCAGCCCCTCTCCGCTGTGCGCTTCCTCGTTTGCTGCTGCCTGCGTGTTGGCCCAGAATCATTGTCTTTTCCTAACACCCCTGCCTTCTCACGGCACCCGAGTTGTTCTGTTGGAGAGTCAGTCCCACCTGTGCTCACTGTCCATTTACAGATCCGACGCCGGAGGCACAGAGAGCTCAGGGGATGTACCAAGTCCAGTACTTGCACGGGCTGAACCAGCGGAGCAAGGCATGGACGAGTCTGCAGCCGTGGACTCTTAGAAGAACGGACAACCCTGGGATGAAAGCCCCTTCAGCCAACTCGCCCATACAAGCCACTCACCGAATGGAGGTCAAGGTGAGAGATAGATGGCTCTAAGCCAGTGGTTCTCAACCTTCCTAAGGCCGCAACCCTTTAATACAGTTCTTCATGTTGTGGTGATCCCCAACCATAACATTATTTTTGTCGCTACTTCATAACTGTAATTTTGCTACTGTTATGAATCTTAATGTAAATCTCTGTGTTTTCTGATGGTCTTAGGAGACCCTGCCAGCTGTTCGCGACCCACAGGTTGAGAACCGCTGCTCTAAGCCAACTGACTCTACTCTTTAACACATACACACACCTCCATCTATCTGTCTGTCTGTCTGTCTGTCTATCTATCTATCTAGTCTATCATCTGTCTTTAGCTCAGGGATGTACTTGCATGAAACTCAATGCTATTTGGCTCTAGGGCCACGTCTCATCAATAGCCCTTGGTCTGAACTTGGGGAAAGCAGGGGACAGAGGGCCTGGTGAATTCCCTCTGGCAGGTCTCCTTGGTGTCGATGTGTCTGAAGAAACCCGTTTCTAACTGTTACTCAGAAGCCCGAAAGGCCGAAGGGCATCCAGTTTGCCCACGGCTGGAATCCACATTTCAGCACCCAGATGGGGAGTGGGCCATGGCCACTCCTGACCCCCCGTGTCCACGCAGCCGGAATCTGGTCAGCCGGGGCTGGCGGAGGAAATGGAGGCCATGAGCCCAGAGTAGAGCCCTGGCGGAAGGATCCCTCCATGGCTGAACAAACCGCGAGCTGTTAGCAGCAGAGGAGATGCTAGCTTCTCGGGCCGTTATTACAGCAGAAAGGAAGGAAGGAGGGCACCGAACAGGAGGGGAAATAAAGGGGGAGGCGGGGGTGGAGGGAGTCAGCTCTACCCATCAGGACACAGAGGGAGGGAGGGAGGGAGGAGGCAGGGGTGCCTCTTAGTCTCTGCGAGCGGGAGGGCGATTTGAAAGAATTGGCCTGATCCACGCTGGGCCAATTTTCCTCCGTGCCCTCCAGATGCAGAGTCTGCCCTTGGCCCTCCTGCTGGCCCGGGGAGGAGGGCTCCCGACCACATCTGGAGGGAGGAAGGCGAGTCTCTGGACACTTCCGTTTCTCTGGGCCCGAGACGGCTCCTCCCCTGAGCCTGAGACTAGGGGTGCGGGCGGCCGGCGTTACCAGCCCTGGCTACGGTTCTGGTTTTTTTATGCGCACCCTCCTATAAACAATCCCTTCATGACGCTCTTCCCCAAACCCCCCACATTCGAGGATGACAGCCCTTTCCCTGGCTGGAGCCTGAGATGCCCCTGACACTCAGGCCGCATCCTTTGCTCAGCGTCCTTCCCTGTGCAGGCCACGGCCGCTGGGGAGGGGCGGGAGAGGACACTCTGCTTCTGATATCCCGTCAGCACAGGGAGGGACGCACGGGGAGAAAGAGGAAGGGCCCGGATGGCGTGCTCACTGGCTGAGCATCGACCTGTGAACCAGGAGGTGCCCGGTCAGAGCACGTGCCTGGTTTCAGGCTCGATCCCCAGTGTGAGGCAAGCAAGAGGCAGCCAGCCAATCAATGATTCTCTCTCATCACTGATGTTTCTATCTCTCTCCCCCTCTCCCGCTCTGAAATCATAAAAAAATATATACAGTGGTATCTCGAGATACGAGTGCCCTAACATACGAGATTTTTGAGATACGAGCCATCGAGCGAGCGATTTTTGCTTTAAAATACGAGCAACAGTTGAGATAGGAGTAATCGCACAATCGGCTGGCTGCACACGACCCACCAGTTTACCACGACTCGAGCATCTCATAGTTTCCCACGCCTCAAGGTTACGGAACGAATTAAACTCGTATCTCGAGGTACCACTGTATTTTTAAAGTAAATACTGGGGGAAAAGCTGGGGTTTGGGCCTGACATGACATGACGTCCGTGGTAAAATCTGAGCTCTTTTAAGCTGTGAGAGCCACCGTGTCCGAGCATCATGGGCAGGACGGCTGGCCCAGCCCTGTCTCCATGTCGCAGCTGAGGGACGCAGCCGAGGGAGCGAGGGAGCGAGGGCCCCCATCACACGGCCACGGAGCAGACAGCCTCCGAGGGGACCCTCACAGACACAGGCTGGAACCAGTGGAAAGAAAGCTCCCTCCTACTCAACCAGCTGCTGTTTTTCCTCCCAGGAAATTTCAACTGGGGAGATAAACACGTCTTTTCTTTGTTCAAAGTTTCCAGAATGTTCATCCTTTACGGGGTGGAAAATGGGGCACGGTGATCCCAGGGGGAATGGCGATAACATACAGCTCCCAGAACGGGCCAACGGGCCTCCCTGTGGCCGCTGACCGGGCGGCCGCGCTGGAAATGCCGCGGGAACACGGGGAACCCTGCGCCTTCACAGGAAGAACCAGCGCCGGGCACGCGGAGAAACGCCTTTCCCCGCAGCAGCACTTTCTTAGAATAAAACCACAAGTCCTCGGAGCACAACCAGAACCTGCTGTGCCTCGTTCCTTCGCTCTTTCTGAGAACCGACCGGGTGGCTACCTGCAAGTCATTTCCACCCCCAGTTCTGGTTCTGTTCCGGGGTTTCTGGCCCCATTTCAGCTAGAGGCTGGGAGAGGCGAGGGGAGTTTGCTGGGCAGGCGGGCACGGCCCCGATGAACCCCGTCTCCGGGGGAAAGGCGCCTCTGACAGCTCCATGGAGCTTGGAGCCAAAGACAGAGCAGAAACCGGACTCCATCCCAACCTGCACGCGGGGAAACCAGGCTCGGGGGGTGTAGGGGGGCGCCAGAGGGGCCCCTGGGAGCTGCCCTCTCGCCTGTGAAACCCCTGTAATGACACACGTCCTCTCCACCGGAAATGGCCAAACCCTGGGCGCTCACTGCCTGCCACGGTCCGTGTGTTGAAAGCCACAGGCATCCTCCCAACCTGCAGCCCCGAGAAGAAAGTGACCCCGACTTAAAGGAGAGACAGGAGGGAGCCTGTACCACTCGGGGTGGGGTACAGCCCAGGAGGACGTGCCTAAGACACAGAGACGTGGGACTGATGAGGGGAAGGAGCCGGGAGCCGCGTGGGTGTCCACCTGGCGGAGGACGAGCCCCGCCCGCCGTCTGAGGCTGCGCGGCCTCTGCCTCGGCCGGTCCCTGGCCCTGGTGCCTGGACGGTCAGCACACATGGACGGCGTCCTCTGCTCCACGCATTCTTCCCCGCAGTCTGCTCGCTCTGGACACACACCCTCCACACCCCCAAGACGTGCTGCGGCAGCAAAGTTCCCTCGTGGGAACTGAGTCAGTGGATCATAGGCCAGTTCTCTCCGGAGGTGGGAGAGCCACAGAGGACCGGAGCTGGTCCTGGCCCCGGCTCCCGAGCCACCGTGCCCTCTCACCTCCCTCACGAACCAGGAGTGCCCTCGGAGGCCACCCCAAAGCTCCGGGCAGTTAGAGCTCAACCCTGCTGCCCACCTGCGGACGAAGCGGGGAGCCAGGCCCCGGGTCCCACTCCCGACTCCGCCACAGCCTCACTCCTGTCCACCGCCAGCCAGGGGCTCCCCCGCAACATCGGGCCAGGTCTGCACCACTGTTTGTCACAACCGGGGGGGATTGTGGTTTTTTGGGGGGCATCTAAAGGGTAGAAGCCAGAGTGCTGCTAAGCACCCTACAACACACCAGGCACCTCCCCCCAGCACTTAGCTAACCCCCAAAGTCAACAGAGCCGCTGTTGAGAAACCCTGATGTAGATTTCTATTTGCTAATCTGTAAAAAAAGAGGTTTGGATTAGATCATTTTTTAAAAAGAAACCATTTTCAGAGACAAAATTCTGCAATGCAGATGAAGCATTTGGGCAAGTATATAATCTTGTAGCAAATTTAGATACGCTTCACATCATCAGACGCCGAGAAGCAGAAATCAGCCCCGCAGACACACAGGGTCGGCGAGGCTGCGCCTGGAGGAGGGACGAGGAAACGTGTCCGGGGCTGCGGCAGCCCCTCACGCCATAACGGGGGAGGAGCCGCCCTGTGCCCACAGCCTCCCAACAGCACGTCCACTGAGCGGCCGCAGAAGGGCCAAGCGCCAGGTCCCGGGCTGCTGCTTGGGGGAGTCTGGGGGGCGCGGTGCCTGCAAACCCCCTTTGTGCAAACAGTGCTCCCCGCAGCAGAGGGCGAGCCCTGTGGGTCCGAGGCACCGCCCCAGGCCCCCCTCCCAGGCCCGGGCACAGGGTCCTCCGCCTTCCTAATGCCGCGTCCCTTTAACACGGCTCCTCGTGCTGTGGGGACCTCCAACCGTAACGTTATTTTCCTTGGCCTGAGGCTCTACAGCGCCACAGGCTGAGAGCCGCTGGCAGGGTCGCCTAAGGCCCTCGGAAAACACAGATGTTAACATTGCAGTTCATAGCAGGAGCAACATTACAGTGAGGCAGTAGCAATGAAAATAACTGTACGGTTGGGGTCACCACAACATGAGGAGCGTATGAAAGGGTCGTGGCATTAAAAAGGCTGAGAACCACTGCTAAGCAGTGGTCAGCAAACTGCGGCTCGCGAGCCACATGCGGCTCGAGAGCCAAGGTTTGCCGCTCTGTTGACTAATGAGTTTGCCGACCATTGGGATAGGGGCTTAATCCCAAGAAACAACAACAGCCTGTAATTACTGGAATCGAGAGTCTAGGTCAGTGGTCGGCAAACTCATTGGTCAACAGAGCGGCAAACCGACCACTGCCCTAGAGGAATGTGCGGGGTGGGATCCAGGGAACCGGCAGGAAGGGCCTGGGAAAGCCACCAGAGGTCCAGGCACAGAGCGTGCAGGCTCCGAGGCCGCCAGGGTGCTTTCTGACCGTGACAGAGGCCATTACGTCAGGGCAACTTCTCCATCGCAGAGGCTGGTGTCATAGGTCTCTTTGGAGGCCTCGGGGTTAGCATTCAGCCCTGAAAAAGTCACTAAGTCCTCACAAAGCAACTGGCGGCAAATATGATCCCCGGGAGTGTGTTTTCTGTGTGTGGAATGCGGGGGGAGGGAGAAAGGGGGGACTAAGGTCACAAAAAAGAGAGAGAAGACCCCAGCGAGGATGACACTCACGTGCAGGCGGGTGCCGGTGAGGCCGCCCAGCCCAGGGGTCAGGGAAGGGTTCCCTGCTTCCATTCTCTTAAGTATTTCATTCTCTTGTTTTCAGGTTGGGGGAAATGGGGCCAGCTGGACTCCCCAGAAATCAGGGCTCAGAGCCGACCTGGAGGGGGATGGCGTCCCGACCCCCGCAGGGGCTTTGACCCACATGTCCTGGCCTCTGTCAGGGGCGTGCCAGGGAGGGCGGGGCTCCATCCTGAGGAGACCAGGCGGGCAGGCCCCCAGGAAAGGAAGGGACACAGCAGGGGGCAGGAGAGAGGGCAGGGCACAGGCTCTCTGCAGCCAATCGGCTCCTTTGCATAATTCAACGAAAGTCATTCCGGGAAAATGTCACACAAAACTGAAACTGGCTGGAAAGGCAGCCCCTGTCCCTGATGGGACCATGTGTGAAACTGCTGTATTGTCAGCGCTAACAATGATCTGGACTTAAAATCTTCTCGCACCATCCTCGCCACCTGCAGCCTCTGACTAACAGTCACCGCGAGGGGCAGGTCCAGCACGCAGGCGCTAGGAGCCACGGCTCTCGCAAACGGCTACCTGGGAGTCGGAGGGCAGACAGACCCGGAAAATGCCAGCCAGGGAAATGGTTGTGGGTGTTTTCTTTTTAAGTTAACACCTTTTAAAAATATATTTTTTATTGATTTTAGAGAGGAAGGGAGAGGGAAAGAGAGAGGATCATTGATCAGCTGCTCCTGCACACCCCCTACTGGGGATCAAGCCTGAAACCTAGGCTTGTGCCCTGACCTGAAATCGAACTGTGACCTCTAGGTTCATAGGTCAACGCTCAACCGAGGAGCCATACCAGCCGTGTGGAAAAATTTTTTTAAAAATATACAGTGTATTTACTACATTATATGTTATAATATAGTAATTTAGTACAGTTCCCGACTATTCCATTCCAGAATATTCCACCTTCCCCCAAAGAAACCCCATACCTGTTAGTAATGACTCCCAAGTCCCCTCTCCCAGCCCCTTGGCAACCACTCCGCCACCTTCTGTCGCCATGGTTATGCCTGAGGATGGATGCCGAGAGGGAGTTCCAGTGCACATCCCATTGTCCCGGGAACAGGACGGCAAAGAGAGAGCCCCTGTGCGGTCAGCGCCAGTAGGTCAAGTTCATGCCTGAAAACAGTGCTGGGGACAGACGTGCGTCCGTCCCCTGTCCAGGGCCACCCCCTCACACCAGCCGCCCCTCCCCACCCCCAGCGGCACCTCTGTCCCCAGGAAAGGCCAGCCGCTGAGAGCTGGGTCCCCAGGCCCCTCACACCCTCCGTGTCTGAAACCAAAAAACATCCTCCACCTCCTTCTGTCCCCGAAGTGATCGCTGCCACCGGAGCCCCACCGAGTGAAATCTGGACCATCTGGGCCAATGACAAGAGGCAGATGAATCCCGCCTGCCCAGGCGAAGCCCCCGCAGGAGTGAAGGGGGAGGGGCGTCTGCGGGAGCAGACACGCAGGCCCTTGGTTGTGGAGCCTTTCCAAACCGAGGTCACGGGGGTGAGCCTCGTGCACACGCATCTGCCACCGCTGTCATCCGCGGCCGGCAAGGCTGTTCCCCAAGGACGCTGCTCTCACGGCGTCTCCGTGCCGAAGCCGGCGGCCGCAGGCTCATCCTGTCTCCATCGGCGGCCGAGAGGGACGGCGCCGGGGACCTGTCACTGGGCCGATGAGCCCGACGGGGCAGCTACCTCTCTGCCAGGCTGCCTCTTCCCGGCACCTGGGATCTGTCGCACCCGGAAACAACGTCTGGCACCTCAAGGGGTACCCAGTGACCTGTGGCCAAAGATGCCAACCGCTGGGAGACAGGAGGGGCCGCAGGCAGGAGCCAGGGCGCACACGGACCTTCCGCTGGCTCGTCTGGCATCGGGAGGAAGGCTCCCGCCACTCTGCTCCTTGACGGGTGGAGGGAGCCTCCCGGGAGGAGAGCGAAATCTGACGGACACGCCCCTCCCACGGAAGGCCAGTGGGCAGGACCTGGGGAGAGACCGCACTCGTGACCCCGGACCAGCTCCCTCTGGGAGCGGGTGACAGAGGCTCTCTCCACCTGGAAGCCGGCTCAGCGGCTCCTCTGTCACAGGACGGTCACAGCTGGGAGCTCTCAGACACAGTGATGTGTGCAAGCCATGTGGTGTCATGTGAGAGACACAGGTGGGGTGGGGAGCGGGAGCCCCATTCCGTCCCCACACCGTGAACCCCCATCCCTGGGCACGTCACTCATAAGCCAGCGACACCCCTCCACAGGGCCAGGGGTGAGTGTGCACGATCCCACACACTGGGCACACGGTATCCTACTGAGTCACGGACCCCATGAACAAAGACGCCTCTGGGTCAGGCAGGGACTGCCCATCTCCATGGAGAGGAAGGTGTGAGGGAAACACAGCCCCGCAGAATGCAGTGATGCTCTTTCACACCGTGACAATGCGGACTGAAAGGCAGGCGGCGTTACCACCCTAATGACACATTGTAAGTTATGATGATAGACACTTAAAAATATTAGGCATAACTAGTATTAGACATCAGAGAGGCCAAAAATTACTTATAATGAGACGGGGTGACATCCGCAGGGCCAGGTGGACGTGACATAACGGGGTGAGTAACGTGCCCCGATGCCCAGTCGGCAGCGAGGCCGGTGGGTCCTGTTCTGAGAACACAGAGCCCTTTCCGCCGGAGCGCCACGGACTCCGTGCCCCGAGGCTACTGGCTGCATAGCCCGGAGGAGAAGTGCGCGCGCACCCAGCCCTGTGCCCGCTCTCTGCGGAGGCCGCACCCCGGAGGCCAGTGCTGAGGGCTGCTGGGAGTCGGTTTTGAGGTGCTGAGAGGCACAGCACGTCAGAGACCTCTGCACAGCCTTTCCTGTCACAAGCACCCCAATGCTGCCTCCACTCTGTGCCCACACCCCCCTGGAGGTGACCAATGCGTGGCACAGATGTGGGTGCATGTTCCCAGAATCCAGAAACTCGGGGGAGGTGTCAGGGAGGAGACAAGACTGGCCCCTGGAAGGCACAGGAAGCAAATGAGGATACGGAGAGAAAGGAGCACGGAGCACCACAAGGGGAAAAAATAAACAAAAAATGAACGGAATTTGGTGATGGACGGACGGTGGGATGAGTAGAAAAACCACAAAAAATGAGGCGACGCTTTCAATCATGTGTGGCTTGGTCATGTGACATGCCTGAATGTCAGTTTTCTCATCTAGAAAGTGGGATTGGAAGACAGCTGTCATATCTAGCTCCTAGAGCAGTGGTTCTCAACCTATGGGTCGCGACCCCTTTGGGGTCGAACGACCCTTTCACAGGGGTCGCCTAAAACCATCGGAAAATGCAGATGTTTACATCACGATGCATAACAGTAGCAAAATGTCATGGTTGGGGGTCACCACCACATGAGGAACTGTTTGCAAGGGTTGAGGACTTAGGAAGGTTGAGAACCACTGCCCTAGGGGAAGGTTATATGACAAGAACATGCCAGAAAAGGGACAAAACAACTCCCGATTATTCAAAAAGGCCCTCGCTGGATTCTCCTGTTCTGTTACTGGGGTACTCGGAAGGCGGTCAGTACACAGAGGGGTGAGTTCCACAGAGAGAAGGAAAGAGAACTCGGAGGGCATCTGCCAGTCCTCTGTCGAAACAACGTCAGAACAGCTCCCAGCAGAGGCTCTGCCTGCTCCTGGTGGCCGAACGGTGGCGATTGCCTGCCTACAGGACTCCGTCTTCACACCCAGCCACACTCTGGGATCCCCTAACCCACTTCTCAGCTCAGCCCCGTGAATGTGGGGCAGAACCAACCGCGTGCATCGTCTCCCGCGTGGCGAGCGCTGTGCCCTCCCCGTGGCCGAGCGAGGAAATCCCAGAGCGTGGTCTCCCGTTAAACCCGTCTGCACTGTCCTCCTCTCAGAGCCCCGCGTTCAGCTCAGAGCAGACGCCCAGCCTGGATGGATGGGCCTTGGGGTCCTCGGAGCTTGTGAACCTCCTG